>JAODYC010000001.1:625403-708693 GCA_026262405.1 Curvularia hawaiiensis | reverse complement strand
TTTCTTTTTTTTCTTTTTTGATATATCGGTTGTTTCTCAGATTGATTAATACAGACTACACCGGCTCGATCCAAGGGATTCCTGTTTTTTGTTGATCAGGTTCATGAACTCCAAGTTTCGTATCCTCATCGCTGGATGTTTACATACATTTTGCTGTGGTTGAACACTATCCTAGTCTTTGGTGCCCCACATCTTCCCCTCTCTTCCCCAACATATCATCTCCAACACATCAATCTCGGCATGATATACCCGCTGTTATGTACTCTGCATTCCTATTTCAGGAAGGCTGTATGCGTGGATGTGGATGTAGTAACAAAGATATACATCCCTCCTGCAGAAGATGTCAATGACGAATAAGTAGCACTTTTACTTTTTTCCATTCCCAATCATCACCCAAAATTCATCCTCGCCAACCCATCTCGACAATGTCTCCCTCGTCGCCCTTAAAAGTCGGTGTCATTGGTCCCGCAGGTTTCGGGGGCTCGTATCTTTGCGTCGAACTCCTGAATCGAGGCCACACCGTGATTGGAATATCGCGTAATCCCTCCAAGCTGGGGAAACACCCGCGCTACATCCCGCGCTCTGTTGACATAGATAATGCGCCAGTTGAAGAGATAGCAGAAACATTCAAAGGAATCGACGTGCTAGTGTGTGAATTTGGGCCTCACACTGCAGGAGTAGGGGCATTACTCTATAGTACGTCCTTTTCCTTCTCTTGTCTGCCCATTTCATGTCCAAGTTTAGAAGCTCTTCTATCTCTATTTTCTAACTGCTTTTCCACACCAAATGAGGAAAAGAAATTGTATAGCTAACTGCTGAACTCACAGTGCCCTTCCTCGAAGCTGTCCGTAAAATCATCCTCGCACACAAACTCCACCCAAAATCCTACTTCCTCTTCGTCGGCGGCGCCGGCTCATTGCATGTTCCGGGCACCTCTCTTCCCTGCGTCGACCACCCCGACTTCTTCCTCGCCTACCGCCGCGCCATCTCCACCTCCCTCGCACATATCGCGTACATGGAAGAGCGTCTCGGCATTTTAGGCACTTCGCTTCGGCGCTACCGTACCGCGCGGCTCGCGTCGCCACGCAGTGCAGAAGACGAGGAGGTGATTGCAGAGTATGAAAAACAAATCCGGGCGAAAGATGAAGCGAGCGACTTCATCAAGGCGGGACGTACTGTGTATATGTTTTTTGAGGATAGGACGTCGTTTCAATGGAGCTTTGTGTCGCCGCCGGCATTGTATAGGCCGGGCAAGCGCACGGGGAAGTACGAAATTAGTATTGACGATGCGGTTTTAATTGGGGAGCAGCAGGGCGAGGATGTGTTTGAGGGAAGACTGACGGGCATTAGTGTCGGGGATATGGCGATTGCGATCGCAGATGAGGTAGAGGCGAGGAAGTTGGTGGGAAAGCATTGGTCGGCGTGGGGAGATATTAGTGAGGATGTGCCTGCGCCGGCGTATGCAACACTGGAGGCGGTGGACGGGGGAAGTCTATAGAGACTCTAAGATGGTCTCTGTTTTCTTGTGCAGCTGAGGCTAATTATTGGTGTTGTCAAAGTAAGGAATACCTTGGGGATAATTTCAATGACATTGATCACTCAATCATGCCTAACTACTTTCCCTGAAAGAAATTCAGGAAGACTGTGAAAATTGTATCCATACCAGCCATCTTTTCTAGCTTCAGTATCCTCTCATCGCGTCCAATCTTCGCCGGGGCCCCATCCGGCACCCACCTACTCGTCACGCCATCCGCACTCGGCCCATACACCTTTGCACCCAGCTTGTCTCGTTGCACCGGTGGCCAGGGATTCTCGCCATTGACGAATTTAATAAAGTCCTCTCCGTACTCCCTCGCCACTTTAAGTTGCGCGTCATCTAGATGCTTGTTGAAATTTTGGAACAAGTAAGCGACATCGAGGATATGGCCGGCTTCGCCTTTGAAACGACCTTCCCAGGGGATACATTCATTGAAATGATAGAGAAAGAGTTTTGAATCAGTCGTGTTTGGCCAGCCCTGAGCAAATGCGCGCACCGGAGCATAGAAGGCAATCTCAGAAAGGAAGCGCAGGATAGCAAGGAGTGCTTCGTCGTCCGAAGATGAAGCGGTGATGTTGTAGGCTGCGATCAGTTCCTTCGCTACTTCCGGCTTTTCGGACAGGGTTTTGTTGCAAGAGTCGATAAAGGTCTGGGCAATTCCAGATTTACGGGCATCCAGAGTCGTATATGCGAAGATGTTGGCCTTGATGCTATCAGACTTTACTCTATCACGAGCTATAGGTTATCAACTTACATCGAGCTTTGACTCTCCAAGCATCAACGCTTTGCACCATTTTCGGCCTGGCATTGTGTACGTGGGCTTGTCATCCTGAGACGACACAGTGATGAAGTCAAGCGCGCCAGGTACAATATCTTCATCGATCGTAGGCGTCATGCGTGCCGATGCTGGTACTTTTTGCCAAAGGTCGTCGACTGGTACGTTCAAGAGCGCTTTTACACGATCTTCTGGAGACATATCCGCCAGTCCAAATGCCTCAACAACCTGTTGGTAGGCTGCTTCTGCCACAGATTCTGGAATGGGTGTAATGAGGAGTGATGTTCCTCCTGTACCCAGACCCTGTGTCATCAGAGGCTCGTTTGAGCTCAGCAACGATGTCACAGACCCTTTCCCTGTTAGCTTTGGTTCCGCTTTGGCTGGTATCCGAACGTACAGGCTCCAGCGCTTTCTCCGCAAGCTGTGATGTGGTCGGGGTCTCCGCCAAAGCCACTTATAAACTTTTTAACCCACCGCAGGGCAGTGCGCTGGTCATGAAGGCCGTTGTTTGCTTTGTACCCAGCCTTTCGTAGTTCAGCCGATGTCATGAATCCGGTAACGCCCAATCGATAACTAAACGTATCAGCAGTAAGTCAATGTACCATGGCTGCCCCAGCCTACTTGATGGTGATGCCAATTATCGGTTTGTTCTTTTCGACCGACATCTTGACAATAGCGGCTGGGTCGTAATGTGGATACCAGCTGCTCCCAACTGCAAATCCACCTCCGTGGATGAATACATAGACTGGCAGTTTTGCATTTGAGTCGATGGAGCCATCTTTGTTTGTAGGTACAGTGATGTTGAGGTTAAGACAATCAAGGTCTGAATGCGCAGGTACCTGTGGCAATGGCAGGGAATGCTGAAGGAAGCCGAACTCAGCATTGATGGCGCCAACTGGTGACACTGGAGGAGGCCTAGACTAGTTCAATACCTGTTGCACACCAGAGAGGTATATTCTACGGACCCGAATTTGGTGGCATCTATGTTTCCTGCCCCATAGCTATTTATTAGTTCAGATGGAGCAAAGCGGTCTTTTATTGAGGCATATTTGAGACCTAAGAATTGGGCGACACCATCTCTCTGATTCCCCTGAACTTGTCCCAACGCTGGGTGTGTAAAAGTGGCTGCCATGTCGATGAATGCAACAGAACAAAAAGTCAGTGGTGCTGGAGATCAGGCATCTGCGGTGCTCGGTATTGTCAGAAGGAATTGCCGTGCTCGCATAGTTGTCTCACGTGCTGGGATTGGTTGGGGAAAATAGGTGGGAATGGTTCGGGGTGGGAGTCAGCAACTTACCCCGCTTCTAACCCGGGCATCGGAGGAATGCGGTAGTGGGGCAAATAGTAGAGCATCGCGGGACGCGGAGAATGGTACAACTGCCTGGGTTGCTTCTGCATGGCGGCTCTTATCCGCGGCATGATGGCCCGGCTCCGGGGCATTGGCACTCATAAACACATGTATACATCAGGGACGAATGAATCCGCCGACTCGTATCGCGATAATAGCATAGGCTTACATGCATCATGATTCAAACAAAGCCTGGCTTACCATCAACAGATGCTTTCGTCGAACTCTCACTGCTTGACGGTGGCAGTTTCATCGGTGACTTGAGTCGCATGCATGCTGGGCAAAGCGGTACTTTTCGTATGTACAATTGGGCGTTCTACATCGCACACGAGGGAAGACATATCCTCTGGGACTTGGGCCTGGACCAGGTGAGATTACGAAGATTCAGAAAAGCTGAACGTTTTTGACTGATACCATTACAGGATCGGAGCTGTTACACGCCTTGGGTGAACAAAAACATGCTAGAGTTTTGCAATCATGTTGGTCCGAGGCGTACCATCGTGCAGCAGTTGATCGAACGAGGCGTTGCAGCCCATGATATCGACACTGTTCTGTTCAGGTAAAAGGCCACTCGCAAAAGATGCACAAGTTGCTGGCTAAAGCGAACGCAGTCATGCTCATTGGGACCATTGCCGACCCATCAGTGACATATTTCCCAATGCGACAGCGTATTTTGGTCCAGGCACAAAGGCAGCTTGCGAGCCGGGTCATATGAAAGATCCCAACATGCAGTGGGAAGGGCGGTACTTTGATCCTGACCACGCCACCGAGACGTGGCAGGAGTTATATGGCGAATGGACACCGTTTGGGCCGTTTGAAAAGGCGTTGGACTACTTCGGAGACGGCAGTTTTTGGGTTCTAGACGCACCAGGACATATGCCAGGCAACTTGGCCGCCGCTGCAAGGTTGCAAAACGGCGAATGGGTAGTACTTGGAAGTGATTGTAAGTTGTCTCCCATACATACATTTCTTAGTTTTCGTTGACAAGGTCTCTGAACTAGGCTGTCATTCGAGGGACTTGCTCGAGGGGAGATGCGAAATTGCCCAGTTTCCAGGTCCTAGCTCGGAGCCCATGTCACTCCATAGCAATGTTGAGTCTGCGAAAGATACCATGGCCAAACTGCGGGTGTTGGAGATCGACCATGGGGCTCACATAGCGCTCGCGCATGATGCAACATGGTTGAAGGAGGGTACAAACCAGGTGCTGATGTCGTTGCTGGACGCGAAGATGAAGGAGGCGGCCGAGGAGAGGATAGTTCACGATGAGATACCGTAGCTATATGTCACATGCTGCAGATGTATGGTGAGGGTGCTGTTGCTGGGCGAACAGAAACGCAGCCTGTCACAGCTTCGAGTCCAGGTTCCATCTTACTGTGGCTAGCCGCCCCGCCGCTAGCGTCGCGCCAGGCTGAGCATATCTGACTACATATTCTTGACAGATCCGTTTGTCGCCCAACCTTACTTCTTCGTCTTTCGCAATGGCTCTCCGCGACCTTCCATGGGCGACGATCGCCTGTACAGGCATCGTCGCATCGCTTGTATATAGTATCGTGCGACTGATCCAAGTCCGCCGCTTCTACCGAGATCTTGTCTGTATACTACCACGCGTGTCACGCCAGTGATATGGCTAATATCGTGCACAGCCGAAGCCACCTCACAGCTTTCTGTTTGGCCATCTCAAGTTGCTTGGTGAAATTTTCGCCATGTTGCCACCTGATGGCCACTACCAAGTCGCCGTCACAACGATTGCCAGGAAATATAACTTGCCAGGTCTTTTCTACCTTGATCTGTGGCCGGTTGCGTGGGGCCAGATTGTTATCACGGATCCTGAAGTTGCACTCGACGTCACAGTTGTCCGCAATCATCCCAAACACCAGGTCATCGGTGAGATGATTAATCCCATAATTGGTGATAGCAATATCGTCAGTACCGATGGGCCGCGCTGGAAATATCTGCATAAGATGGTGAGCTCAGCGTTCTCCATCTCATACATTGCCGAAATGAGACCGAGTGTTGCCGCCGAAGTCATGAAGTTTAGATCCATCCTCCACCAAAAAGCAGAATCGGGAGAGACCTTCAAATTCGAGGATTGCGCTCATAATCTGACATTCGATGTCATTTCGACAGCAGCTTTTGGGAGATCATTTGACGCTCAGAGAAAGGGCACTCCCGCTCTGAAGCATTTCAGGGCCATGGTTCGAGCTCACATGAAGACGAGAGAGTCGTTCAACTACATTCGCAACTTCTTTGTCAACAGAACGCGCGAGCATGAAAGACGCCAGCTGGATGCATTCATAACGGAAATCATCAAAGAGAGGTTTAACCACATGAGACGTAAGTGATTTGTCCTGCATAAGCTGCTGCCCTGCTGATCCTAGCGTCGTTACAGAAAGCAGCCTTGACCTGTCCGAGAAACGGGGTCTCGGAATTATGAACCTTATATTCAGAGAATTCCTCGCAGATTCCGCCAATAACAAAGCAACAGAGCTGAACCCTGAATTCCTGAAGGATGCTGTGACCCAGGTGAAGACACTACTTATCGCTGGCAGCGGCACGACGTCGGACACACTCTGTTTTGGACATATGCTACTAAGCGTACACCCAGAAGTAGTCCAAAAGATGCGAGAGGAGCATGATCGTGTTTTCGCGCCTGGCACCGATGCAACGTACGAAATTCTAAAAGCCAACCCAGGCAAACTCAACGAGCTCAAGTACACGAATGGAGTGATCAGGGAAATCCTTAGATTCTACCCGATCGGCAACACTGCACGCAAGGGCATCGACACCATCACCTACCAGGGCAAGCAATGGCCATCCAAAGACCTGATGGTTTGCCCAGTCCAGCTAGCTATGCACATGGACCCCAAGCTGTTCGCTGGTCAGTAACATATAGCATGTTCAGAACAAGCTGAGAAACTGCTAATACGTGTTTGTAGACCCCCTCAAGTTCGATCCTGAGCGATATATTCGTGAAGACTTTCCGCGGCATGCATGGCGTCCATTTGAGCGCGGACCCAGAGCTTGCCTTGGTCAACCACTGGCCATGGATGAGCTGATGATTGTTCTTCTCTTGACTGCAAGGGATTTTGACTTTACCTGCGCAGACCTCAAACCCAACAAAAAGCCCAGGACGGAATGGTTTGACCTTGACTTGACCTTTGGAGACAGGGCGTACCAGGAGTTTGCATTCGAAGCTCAACCTCGCGACGGCATGCCCATGACTGTAAAAAGGTCTCACTGGCCGTCCTGATTACAACACGCAACATTTCTTGCTATGTCCCAAACAGGTTTGGCTGCCAGGCGATCCGTGTGCCTGTGCTCAACAATTAGAATGCTTATTGTTAGACGAGCAACGCTAGACAGGCATTTCCGTGAGACAGATGCCTATTTCGCGTTTCCCATAAACTCAAAGCAACCACTGAAGTTTCGGTGGCAGATCACATCGTTTTTTGTCCATCCAAACGGCCGAAATACGGCTGCTTACGATGGCACGGTTGTAGTTAATTGAATACCCTGGCTACAATTGAGATTGCCAAGTGCCATCTTCATCTCCGCCCGCTCCGCCGTCCCTGTAAACCGTGTTTTATCGCATGATGAATGCGCACATTTGTCGCTTCCGCGAGAATGATTCTCCATGTAGTCGTCAATGTCACTTACCGAAATTTCAGCTCACAAAACCGCATCTCCTCGGATCACCCAAGATCATTCAGGCAGAATTCACAGCCAATAGAAGAATCACCGGTTCACCTAGCGCAACCCCCTCATTCAGTGGTGGGGGCAGCGTGGGGCTCCGCACGCGGCTCGGCTTGAAGCTTGGCTACCACGTCCCTCTACCCCAGGCACCGGGAGTGGCTTTGATGTTGTACTGGATCGGACGTCGGCTATAAGTGGGTCCGTAGCTGGGCCGCCGACATGTGTATGACGTTCTGCATACCATGGATTATGTGTTTTTTAACCCCCTCTTGTTGGAAGGTCAGCGCTACGGCTATTTAGACTTCTATAAGTTATGACTAGAGCACGTAGGGTGAAGGTCATCCGAGTTGAAGCCAGTCAATCGCCAACATGTTCACCTCGCCACATCCGCTGTCGGCACTGCTGTTTGCAGCCGGGGTATATGCTCAGTTCGTATTTCCGGATTGTACAAATGGGCCATTGAAGAACGAGACCATTTGTGACTCTTCAGCATGTTTGTGATCTCCGTCTAGTGCAGCGAGTATCCTTTCTGACATTGTTCTAGCTCCGGTTGCTCGTGCAAAGTCACTGGTAGCACTTTACACGCTTGAAGAGAAGATCAATGCTACGGCTAGCAGCTCGCCCGGCGTTGCACGTCTCGGCATTCCACCATACCAATGGTGGAACGAGGGTCTGCACGGAATTGCTGGTCCCTTCACCAACTTCAGCAAGCAAGGAGGCGCATGGAGCTACTCGACTTCGTTTCCCCAGCCCATCTTGATGGGTGCCTCGTTCGACGACGACCTCATCACTCAAGTTGCAAAGGTTATTTCTACCGAGGCGCGTGCTTTCAACAATGCCAACCGAACGGGCCTTGACTTCTGGACGCCCAACATCAACCCCTTCCGTGACCCTCGATGGGGTCGTGGGCAAGAGACACCTGGAGAAGATACCTACCATCTGTCTTCTTATGTCAAAGCCTTGATTCACGGCCTTCAGGGTGACGCGTCAGACCCTTACAAACGTGTCGTC
Source organism: Curvularia hawaiiensis (assembly GCA_026262405.1). Lineage (NCBI taxonomy): Eukaryota > Fungi > Ascomycota > Dothideomycetes > Pleosporales > Pleosporaceae > Curvularia > Curvularia hawaiiensis. The sequence continues at coordinate 700,329 of JAODYC010000001.1, read as the reverse complement.
GCTACGTGCAAGCACTATGCCGGTTACGATATCGAGAACTGGAACGGAAACCTCCGTTACCAAAATGACGTTCAGATTTCTCAGCAAGATTTGGTCGAGTACTATCTCGCGCCATTCGAGGCTTGCGTTTCGGCCAACGTTGGCGCCTTTATGTGCTCTTACAGTAAGCTGTGATAAGAAATTTGTTAGTGTAGGCCTGTGACTGATGATATGACAGACGCGGTGAACGGTGTTCCGCCATGTGCCGATCCCTATCTGCTGCAGACAGTCCTCCGTGAGCACTGGGGTTGGACCAACGAGGAGCAGTGGGTTACATCCGATTGTGATTCGATCCAGAACGTCTTTCTGCCTCACCAATGGTCTTCATCTCGTGAAGGCGCCGCTGCTGACTCTTTGAATGCGGGTACCGATCTTGATTGTGGTACCTACATGCAGGTGCATCTACCAGGTGCATTCAAGCAGAACCTGACCAATGATGCCGCTATTGACAAGGCTCTCGTTCGCCAGTATTCTTCCCTTGTTCGCCTTGGTTACTTCGACGCACCTGAGAAACAGCCCTACCGCCAGCTCGGCTTCGATGCAGTAGCAACTAATGCTTCACAAGCGCTTGCACTCAAGGCTGCTACCGAGGGTATTGTCCTTCTAAAAAATGACGGCATTCTTCCTCTCTCTTTCGGCTCTAAGAAGGTTGGTCTTTTCGGTGAGTGGGCCAACGCTACGACACAGATGTTGGGCAACTACCATGGAGTCCCTGTGTTTACGCACAGCCCGCTTTATGCTCTGCAGCAGCGCGGTGTAACCGTCAACTATGCCGGTGGACGTCCTGGCGGTCACGGTGACCCAACTACAGGCGGCTGGCTTCCACTCAGCAATGCCATTGCTAACAGCGACATGTTCGTGTGGGTTGGCGGGATGGACAACGGCGTTGAAGCAGAAGATCACGATCGCTCCTACCTGACATTTACAGGTTCCCAGCTTGATGTTATTGGCCAGCTCGCTGATACTGGAAAGCCGGTCATAGTAGTCGTTACTGGGGGTGGACAGATGGATACTTCTCCACTCATCAACAATCCCAACATTTCTGCGGTTCTCTGGGCTGGATATCCCGGCCAGGACGGTGGCACTGCCATCATGGACATCATCACCGGAAAATCCGCCCCTGCCGGACGTCTCCCGCAAACACAGTACCCATCCAAGTACGTCGCTGAGGTACCCATGACAGATATGACATTGCGCCCAAGTGAACACAACCCTGGTCGCACCTACAAGTGGTACTCAGGCAAGCCTATATTCGAGTTTGGTCACGGTCTCCACTACACCAACTTCTCGGCTCAGATTGCGACCAAGATGCAGCAGAGCTATGCTATCTCCGACCTCGTCAAGGGCTGCAACGCCACCGGCGGCTTCCTCGAACGCTGCCCCTTCACATCCGTCGATGTCAGCGTCAAGAACGACGGCAAAGTGTCATCCGACTATGTGACTCTGGGTTACCTCGCCGGTTCCTTCGGTCCAAAGCCATACCCCAAGAAGTCGCTTGTCTCATACAAGCGTCTCTTCAATATTGCCGGCGGATCTTCCTCCACAGCTAAGCTCAACCTCACCCTTGCTTCGCTTGCGCGTGTCGACGAGTCTGGAAACAAGGTCTTATATCCTGGCGAATACAGCCTGCTGATCGACAACCAGCCGCTTACTTCGATCAACTTTACGCTGACGGGTGACGAGGCGATGCTGACCAAGTGGCCCCAGCCGCCTGCGAACCGTACAGGCCAGGGTGTGGCGTACTTTAAGGACTACTGGTATGGAGGTAACTAAGATGTGAGCTGTCGATGTCGATGCGAACTATCGCAATGACAAACTCTTTTTGAGATGCATATCTTTTTCTGTTCCCTGGTACGGGGAGTGTTATCAGGGCCGTTTGGTGTCGTTTCAGAGTACATATTCACTTCTCTCTGCATCTCATAGAAATTGTTCTTGACATATACACGACGTTTATTGCCTCGTCTGTGATCGTGAAAGTGTTTCTCATCCATTCCATCTTATTGCTAACACCAATTTCAACACGATCACTCCTTACAACTTACTAGCATACCCCGCCACACTCTTCGTAAACAGAATCTTCATCGGCTCTGCAACCAAATCCTCTTCCTTGAAAGCCTTGCCAAGTTTCTGTCCTGCAGGGCTCTTGACGTGCGCGTCTAGCGCGGCTTGATCTGCGTATCTGTTCCCGGTCCGATACATTAGCTTTTCGCTCCACATCTGAAAATACGAAGATGAAACCTTTCACCAATCGTATTCGGAGTCTTGGCCCCCGCAACTCTTGAAAAAGCAGGTCGGGCAGAATGGATCAGGAAGAGGAGGTGAACTTACGTCTCCAACATGATGAATCGTGGCTGATCGCCCTTGGTTTCGCGCTGAAGATGATATCGTAGCGTGCCGGGCTCGGTTTCCTTTACGGTTTTCGCGGCCGCTGTGAGGAGCTCTTCGATCTAGGTGCCGAAGCGACACATGTTAATTCCTACGTATATTGAATAGAAAGGAGATGGTAGGAGAGGAAGTAAGAAGGCGCTAGAGAGAAGCACGTACCCGGTCTGCTTTTCCAGGCTTGGGGATCAGAATGGCGACGATGTCGATGGGCTCAGACATTTTGGCAAGAGTAAGGTTGATTTGGAGTTAGGAAGTAGTAAGAATGGGAGCGAGAAGGATTCGAGTGGGCAATTTTGAGAAGGCAATGCTTGCTGGGTATGGTTTGACGGTGTGTGCTGTTGTGTTGTTACTCCGCTCTGGTCTAGACTACGTACGTTTTGCTAAGTGGAGCCGAAAGATGCCGAGGTACTTTTGGCCATTTCGCTTGGTGTTGTCTTTGCGCCTCATCTTCTTCTACAGACCATGGCTAACATGACATGGTAATTATTATGCATGCACGTGAGATGTTTGAGAAGGGCTGGGAGGGTCTGGTCTGTTATAAAGAAGGGACTTTGAAATAGACGTATAATAAGCAGCCTGCTGACGCATACACAAAGTAGAGTCGAGTTGCAGGACTAGTAGAAAGACTCGAACAGGTTCTGTATCTGTTATGTATCACCTTCCATCTATAGTTAACACTCGTAGAGGGGGTTAGGTTTGGTTTATTATCGTTGCAACGCTACTTGGGGGTGTATTGGTCCCTCGACTCTAATCGAAGAAACGGATGTACACCACAGCAGTAACTGGGTAGGGAGATAATTGCCACTCGTGGAGAGTGTTTAGCGCAAGATTTACACGACGGTCAATTGTAATAGATGGCAAGTCATGCGCGTCATACTCTATCGTGGCTGCGCGCTGATTGTATTATGCGAATGATTTTTCTCTTCACTGCCAGTACATCCTCCGCACTGCATGCCTCTAATAGTAACTAACTTCCCTAAGTTTTCTCTGTTTAAGAAAAGAGTTCTTCCCAATTAAGAGATGCAAATGTCTCCATGTCCGTGTACATCATCGAATGCTCTCAAGAGCCCAAATAAATGTGCAATTCCAGCACATGCGACTAAGCAATGCATGATCTGATGACTTGTTCCCAAAACATCGAAACGATATGGATACCATTTTTCAGGGATCTAACAACAATCAACTCTCAAATCCCACAAAAGCAACCTGGTTCAACAATTGAGGTACTTACTCGCATGGCATACAGAGCACCGCCGGTAAGATTGAATGTTGTCATCAATGCCATCCAGTCAAGACTCATTCTCTACATTTGAGTTTCCCAGCCAAAACGTGTAATTCCATGGATGATGGGAATGATGAATGATAGTCCAAGACCCGCATACATGGCTGCGCGATACGGACGATATTTGGGACGGCGGAAGGCTGGATGTAGTGTAGCGTATATGCAACCAACCGCCAATACCGAAACCAGGGTGTAATATGTTTTCTGTAGTTGTGGTGTGCAGTAGAAACCGTAATAAACACAGGGAATGGTAGAGCCCCACATCAATACAACAATCCCAAGCTGTACGAGTAAGCTGCTGAAGAAGCAGAACGGAGAGTTTTCCTACATAGTCCAGCTGATTTCCAAAAACGTGAATTCTCTCACTATGGTTGTTGAAAATATGGAAACTTCGTTATATGTCAGTCATCAAATGCGCGGTTAGGAGGCTATTTTGCTCACGTTGCAGAGAGAGCGAAGCATATAGCAACACCGAAGAAAAAAGTGCAAAAAACAACGACGTCTGCTGTAGTGGCCGTAGCATATCTTGGTTGCAGAGACCAGTAAACTGGTAATGGCAAGATGAGGAAAAGAGCAGACCCTACCAGATGCGAAAATATATTGACTAGGGAGTTTTCAGTGACGTTCCTGCAATGGCCTAAATAGTGACATACCGGTTTCATTATGGATGCCGAGAATGCTCTCCAAAGACCGTGTATATGACCGTGATACCGCCCTGGATTGTGTCTTCGTCAATGGAGAGACCAATCACATATAGTTCCAGGACCATACCTGTAGTTAGATAGAATGTACTCATTATCCCTGCCTTAGTAAGTTCATGTCAGAAGCGCATGGTTTGTGATAGACCTACTGGTACCAGGCAGCTATAGAGATAGTCAATTAACTGTAATAACATAGCAAGTGGTGGTCGCACGTATTTCATCCCATGACAACAGCGATTTCTGGTCTTTGTTCTTCATTCGATCGCCCGGGCTAGCCTAACGAGTGTTAGCCATGTTGTTCGAGCAAACACTGAGCATTCACCTGCTCTTTGATCCGCGGCAACTGTCGCAGTCGAAGTGATCTTCCGGGAACGAGTACCCATAGTTTATCTGACAGTTTGCGATTTGAGGGATTAGTTTGGATACATCTGTGTGAAGGTGGGAGAGCACATACCCTAGCGTAAGAACGGGAAGGTCAATGCACGGATCAGTTCGAAGCACCCAACACCCACTTCCATACGGATTTGATTGATCCTTTATGCTCAGGTCCATGCCAACCACCCAATCAGACATCTGTGACTACGTTCTGGCGCGCATCAATGTTGGATCGTTGGAAAGATCTGGTGAGCGCTAAATTCTACTCGCAGAGACGAGCGCTCCTCACGCTGGAATCGAATCAGACGGTTATAATAATCAGCCACACGTTTCATGATGTTGCGGCGCAGGAGACACAGCTGCAGCCAAAGCAGATAACGATTTTGGATGCAGTGCCTGGTGTGTCAATCCTGAATATGCAAGCGTTATGTGCAATCACATAAGGCGAACCGGTGGAAGGTACAAAATTGTATATGCGGGACAACCCGTCAGCTGTTGCTCCACTTTCGTCCCTTTGGTCTACGCAGGTCGGCTTCAACCATGCTCCCAGTCAGATTTGATTTTATTTCTGTCTTCTTCATCGTTCAAAAGGTCTCCGCCATCGGCAACAGCAAAGTCAACACCACAGATACTGTAGGTTTCGTCAAAGAGGACAATAATCGAGATACTGTCTCTCTCCTCATCAGCTGTTTCGCTACGCTTGGGTTATGTGTTTACTCGGCTGTGCACCTAAACGTACCACGCAAGAGCGATAAGAATTATCAGTTCCTACTCAAGAAACTCCAATGGTGTGTCGTTGGCCTCTTCGCACCTGAGTTGATTTTGTATACCGCTTGGCGACAGCTGGCTTCTGCACGACAGCTATGTGTTGAGATAGAAGATATCAGGCAAGACAAATATCGTACTGAGACAAGTCATAAGGTAGCCATCCTAACCACTAGATCCTAGCTTGACTAACGACTACTAGAGTATAGCGGTGTCCGAGACCCATGTCCTGGACCACACAAGCAGATGGACTGTAACATATGGATTCTACGCCAGCATGGGGGGTTTTGCTTTCGAGATGGGCGATGACAGTGAAAACCGGATCCTTTTCAACGATGCAAATCGTCTTACCCTAACAGCCAAAGGCGTCGCACTACTAGCGAGATGCGGACATATTGTGGACATCCCCTTGATGATATCAAAGACAAGAACAAAGCGGATGGACTCGCCAAGCTCCTCGTATGCGTTCAAGCAGGGTGGATGATAGTCCAAGTCATCAGTCGCACAGCTATTAGACTACCAACTACTTTACTTGAAGTACATGTTGTAGCCCATGTTGTCTGCGCGCTGGTCATGTACCTTTTGTGGTGGCATAAACCTCGCCAGGTCACGTCTCCCACTATCCTGAAGGTGGAGCAGCTACCACTGATCGCGTACATGTATCTAGCAAGTCGAATGAGCGGAAAGCCACCACAAGGCGAGCTCGCCATGTTCCGGTTCGCCACTCCTGAGTTGGCAAAGCTAGCTTACTTTGAAGATGAAGACATCTCATCAAGCTTAGAAGGTCTTAGAAACAACTCCAAAACAAAGCGATCTTCTACATCTGGTCAGCTCCGACTATGTCCCAACGCTCAAAGCTCCAGCCGGGAAGGCGACTTGACTTCATGTCGCTCTCCAACAATAGCCAACTCTAGACTAGAAAGACTTGCAGAACAGGCCATTCAACTATATCCAGCTCTACACGACCTCCTCTCCCCTAGCTGTAGGACAGATAGCCCAGAACATACTTACAAAATCCCCTACATAACTGAACTAGTACAATCGCACGCTCTCGACTGGCCAAACGATGGCTTACTCCGACGCACCCAGTCTTTGGTCATGGGAATGGTCCTTTGGGGTGCTTCTATGGCGTACGGCGCGATACACGTAGCCGCTTGGACCTACTTCTTTCCCTCTCCATTGGAGGAACTATTCTGGCGCATGAGCTCCATCTGGATAATATTCTGCGCTGTATTCTGGCTGGTCACCAACCTTCTGGCTCATGTGTTCCCTTTTATCGACAGGATCTGGATTGCGTACAACAAGCGGTCACTTGGAACTTTTAGTACTTTGATCATCACATCCTTGTGTATCATGTGTGGTGTAAGCTATATTGCTAGCCGCATATATATCGTAGTCGAAGCGTTTGTGAGTATCAGGGAGGTTCCACGCAGTGTCTATGAGACACCGACGTGGTCGCAGGTCTTTCCTCATCTGTGATAGATATAATTTTCGAGCATGTGTGATGGTTCAATCTATGGAATGTGTTTGTGATCAGTTCAAATTGTTTCTAGCTTCTATTTGCGTTCAGATATGACTAATTCCCAAATATGGCATTCCAGCCAAGATCGTCGGCTCAAGGCATTTAGCTGGAGGTAGTTCAGGGTTTACGACCACGCTTTTGGAGCTCCCCCATAGGAGCTAGGGTTTCCGTTGATCCGATATCCGGCGCAAGTTAATCCTTCTTTGTTCCCAACGCCTCGGCTGTATGCAGATACTGTCGCTATATAGCTCAAACTTCCATAAAAACATATGTATTTGCTCAACAGGGTAATCAAATTGTTCCATTGTATCTGTCAAGAGTTGAGTGAGTTGTCAAAATGCGAGTGAGGCTGTGTTTTCGTGTTAACGCAAGCTGAGTCCCTTGACATGGCTAGCCATGGTTGAAATGATCGTATTGGAAAATCATGACCGAATACCCAAGCTTCATATGCTAAAACAGAGATATCATGAGCAATATATACTTTGTTGAATAAAACTACTGACTAACATGCCAAGCTATGGAAGAGGGTATATACAGAATTGTTTTGAAGCGACTAAACTCGCTCAATGTACCATGTTTTTACCAATTTCACTTTCCCAGTTTTGCGCTCGCTCGAACCCATTGGAGTGGCCCTGGTAGTCCATCATAGCCTGAATGACCTCATCCCTCGATGTTACTACAAATGGACCGTATTGTACGATTGGTTGGTCGAGCGGAAGCCCAGCGACCAGTATGAATCTTGATCCCTTTTCAGCACCCTCCTCAACAGATGCTTCAATGCTGTCACCATTGCTTTCAAAGACTACATTGTGATATTGTTCAATGGGTCTTGAAACGCCGTCGGATGAAAATATGGTCGTGCCCTCCAGAAGGTAGGCAAATGCATTCCAACCCTTGGGCAACGGCTGTTTGACTTTGCCCCCTGGCTGAACCTTAAAGTCCAGCAACCACACGGGTGTGTAGGCTAGTTCCTTAAGGCTCTCTACGCCATATGCCTGCCCGCTGATAACTTTGACCTTCACCTTTCCGTTGTCGGCGGTCGCCTCAGGTATCTCTTTGGCACGAAGGTCTCGATATCGCGGTTCGCACGACTTCAGCTCCTTGGGAAGATCAACCCAAAGCTGCATACCGACGTTAGGAGTGCCGTCTTCGTTTTGGCGGGGCATCTCGGCGTGTACGATGCCGCGACCTGCCGTCATAAACTGCAAATCGCCCTCCTCGATGGTTCCCTTATTTCCCGCAAAATCTTCATGATCCACAGCTCCAGACAGCAGATATGTTACAGTTTCCTGTCCGCGATGCGGGTGATCAGGAAAGCCGGCGCCTGGAGGAATCGCGAAGTGATCGAGCATGAGAAAAGGGGAAAAGTTTCGAAGTTGGGGTACACCGATACTTCGCCTTACTTTCGCCCCAGCGCCCTCAGATTGCTCGATGGCAAGGAAGGATTTAGCAATCTTGCGCGGCGCATTCGTTGTGTACTGCTCATCGGGTATGACAGGGAGGCCTTGAAAAGTGGTCGACATATTTCGGGTGGCGGCTTGAATCGGAGTTGGTATCCTTGCGAGCGACGCGACGTGTCTGATAGAGCTTGTTACTCTCGAGAGCATGTACTCGTTGTTGTAAATAGCAAGTATAATCGCAACGGCGGCGAAAAAGATGGATGCGAGAGTCTTCATGGGGTCGGATGGGCCGCTATATAGGGGATGTGAGGATGGGGACTAGAATATTCGAAAGCGCATTCGATACGCGCGCGAGTGGATGGCATGCTGAACTGACTGGCTTAGTAGATCGTTAGCAACCGGCAGCAGTCGAAGTGATGCTTGGCAGGTCGACGATTTGTCGGATATGACCAAGCAATGCGAAATCGTGGTGGGGCGTTTCTTCGGATGGTGTAGCTTCCGTCAGCCAATCAGAGCAGACACGATGATGTAAAGGCCTAACACGCTTGTTCAGCTTTTAGTAACCCTACCCTAACCCCTACTCAAGCCGGGTGGCCGGGTACCCAGACCCATTTTCCAGCACAGCTTAAACATCAAGGCGTTCTGTATACCTTGTACCTATCCGCTAAGTCCCATGTTGTATTTCTTCTGCTCTTGTGAACAATCACAGCCGCTTTAGAGTGTCTTGGTATTAGTCGCAAGAGTTGCAGGCCTTATCTAAGTGTACACTGAACTTCTGCCTACACATGGAGAGGAATTAATGCAAGTCGCGCCGAGCACATTCGCTACCTGAGAGGTTCTACGCTATAAGACTGTATCGTTCAAAATCTTGAAAGAGAAGTGGAATCTTCAGAATGAAGCCGGGAATTGTAAATCCATGGTCAACCCCATGGGAGATCTCAGCCAGTTGTCTATTCTAATGGTTTGTCTCCTGTCTATCAGTTCGAAATGCGTCATGGCACTAAACGCTGATACAACCACTGGTGCTACCTTCCACAAATACACCGCTGTATATCAATCCCTCGGCCTGGTTAGGAAGATACTCTTGGTATCCATCGTACAACGCAGTCTTCGTCTCCGTAGGCTTTTTGATGATACCTACTTGCAGCTGACCTCCGCCTCCATTTTCGTTCGGCAACGCCTCTGTAGCGGCTTTGAGCGGCGTGTTTCCAGCCGAATAGAAAACGCGAATCGTGCTGTTCAAGCAGGTTAGCATCTCGTCCACATCTCTGGAAATGCAGACTTGGAAAACTTACTTCTTCACGTAATCCAATTGTACTGCGAAGTTCTGCCATGCGTCAAATAGCATAGGCGTTTCGAAAATAGACTTCTTATTGAAGTCTTGTATCCTCCATTTCTCCCTCTCTTCCTTGGTGTTAATGCCGTTTCCCCCGTCGCCTGGCAGAATTAGTCCGCCAACGAACATGAATTGGTTTCCGGAGTAATCAGCTTTCTCGTGCCAAACGTTCATGTAGCCATGTGTCAAGTTCAGTGACCTCTGTGGATCATGTTTGATGCTCCAGTGAAAAGTGATGGTCCCATTGTCAGCTGCGTCGGCGCCCGGGTCATTGAGATCATCTTTGAAAACTAGACCCGCGCGACGGAATGCGTTCTGGAGCTTTCCGGTTGCGCCTCCCGGTCTGAATTGCGAGCGCTCATCAATGGTCACCTCGAGGGGCTTGTAAGTGTTGGCGGGGTCAAAGAGCGCTGGAGAAGTGCTGTTCGGGAAGAGAAGTATTTGAGACCAAGTGAGATTTTCGCCTTTTACAGCAGAAGAGACGAAAGTGGATGTGTTGGTGTTGTCAAAGGACTGGAGGGTGGCGTTAAGAGGAATCCGACCATCGAAAATTATAGGACAGGAGATAGTGCCAGCAGATTCGTTGCTTAGGGACTTGCGCTGGTAGACGGACGCTGCGGTCGCAAGACCAAAGTGAAGGACAAAAGCTGAAAGGCAATGCATCTTGGGCGTATGTGCAGAAACATTGCAGTCGACGTGGCTCGGAATTTTATATGTTCTAGAAAAAAGAGGTTGCGATCTGCGGGTTTAGTATAGATTAATTGGTCGGTTTGGTGCAATATAAAGGAGCGTTCTCGAAACCGGTATTTTGCCGGGATATGAAGGGGATACTGGCGATCTTGAGGGTCGGTTCGGCAACTCGCCTTGTTCTCATCTGGAAGTTATAGCGCGGCAGTTGATTAATGTTTCAACATCGAAGCTGATAAAATACTAGTTATATTCATCATCATGCCTTCGCGCATTTTAAGATTGTCTGGTGGACTTCTCGAACGAACTTGATGACGTACTATGTCAGTATGGACGCTACATGCTGCTCTAGTATTCTATACTATTCGATTGTATTGGCAGGCTCTGTCCACGAATTGGCTGCGGATAGTCTCTTGCAGTAACGTATGAGGTTCGCGTTCACGCTTACCTGGTTGATTTCGTTGTCCTCGGCCTCATCAAATTATCCCTTAATTGAGTTGGGACTTGTGCTTACGAACACAGGTCTCATAAACACTGCAAATATCACAACACCAACAGATTGGGCTCCGGCAGTCTATGTGGTACATCAATATGGCATGTCCAGCCGTAACGGCTGACGGTGTAATAAATGGAATAATGCCACCAAAGTTCGTCTCCTTGCAATCAATAACGGGCTTCTGATATTCTCGAAAGTTGTCCATCATGCCTTGGAAGTATGAGCCTTTGCACAGTTATTGAAACCTTGTAATGTGCGTGGTCGGTACGTGATATACCAAGGACCCACTGCACCAAACGTGGCACCAAAATTCCATACACCAACAACCATTTCGACGGGTTCAGGAAATATCCGCATTTTTATAGTGCTTAAATAGCGCCTCTTCTCGTGTCAGCAACAACTGGATAGCTCTGCTGCAGGATGATTGGGTGAAAGTCTGCATCTTCAGCCTACTGCGCCCCGCATTCTGCATGATGGCTGCCTTCAGCCTGCCAAAGTTTTGAGTCTTCTCACTTCCTTTCTATTCTTCTAAACCGATATAACCGGCTGGATCTGTTCAGGTTACTGAAACTGACATTGACTACCACTTTCGGTTTCTTGTCACTCTCTTTGCCAACGATGAGATTGCTCAATACCAAAACGCTTGCGCTCACTTATTTTGTTGGCTACGTCCCAGCGTACGCTATCCTGTCGCATCGATGGGAGAAAGATGAGATTCTTTTCGACGATGTTTCAAAGACTCCCCTAAGCAGTCCGCACAACCCCGCTAGATCAAAGCTTGGATTCGCCAAAGTCATGGGCACCTGCGCTCTGGCGGCCAACGATGGCTTCGAATGGGTCTGGATCGACAGCTGTTGCATTGACAAGTCTAGTTCGGCGGAGCTACAAGAATCAATCAACTCGATGTTCCCATGGTATCGCCAGGCTCAGGTTTGCTACGCCTATCTTAGCGATGTTGCGGACGAGCCTTCTGGTTGGAGTAAAGACTTTGAAATGAGTCAATGGTTTACTCGTGGCTGGACACTCCAGGAGCTTCTAGCCCCATCCAACATAGAGTTTTATTCGGCGGACTGGAGCCCTATAGGGACCAAGATATGTCGGATGGAGTTACTCGCCTTCATTACAGGCATCGAGACAGAAGCTCTTGAGTTTGACTGGGGGGCTAAAGGTGACAGCTTTTGCGCGGCGCAAAAGTTCTCCTGGGCTGCACACCGACAAGTCTCCAAGGTCGAGGATAGCGCATATTGCCTCTTTGGTCTGTTCAATGTCAACATGCCGCTCCTATATGGTGAAGGCAAAGAAAAGGCCTTTCTTAGATTGCAACAGGCAATTTTCAAAGAAACCGCCGACCATACTTTATTCTTGTTCTCTTGGGTTCCCCTACATACGAACTGTACACCTATGTTGTCGAGTCGGATTGAAAGATTTTGCAGAAGGTCTGACTGTTTGGCGTGTCGATCGCAGCAACACTGTTTTTCATCAAGCATATCCTATTCTGACGTTATTCGAAGTCCAGTGTTGTCACAACTCTCTGTCGAAGATGCCCACTACATCCGATTAGTGCAACATGGAGTTACGCTCAAGTTGCCTCTGTTGGAGCACGATTTTTCTAGAGCATTCGATATTGGTGCCAGGCGGAAGAATTTTCAAAACAAATCTATGACAATCGTTTTGCCCTGGTGTCGTCGTAGTCAAGGTGACTCCTTATTCGGGATTGTCCTTCAGCAAGTATCTGACTACGGCTACGTTCGCTCTTGCACTGAACCCGTTCTTCTGAACCCAGTTACTTTGGATGTTGGAAGTAGACCTTCAGCGTATGTCGTCTACGATAAATTAGCAGAAGACCTGCCCATCCATCTTGGTTCTACGGCTCGCTTTCGAGGACCAGTAATGAATATCGTTCGTCTCGGATTCTATAGTCAATTCTTCAAGCTGTTCGATTGGCGCTGCGAAATTGAACGCCAGGTTTTAGTTCAGACTAACGCCAAAGCGAGCTTTCCATGTCTCGAAAAACAGAGCGACTGTTCTTTCATTACTATGTCTTTCCGAAATATGGTTGACCAAGATATGGTTGGGACCGTGATATTGTGGTACTCCATGAACATGGCCGGACTACACAAGATCACTCTTTCTCAAGATCAGCGCTGCTTGGGTCGATGGGATACGGACCACACGTATCAACCACGTCACTGTATGAGCAAAGTTGTTCCTTTCGGCGAGGATGGACATAGTCTCAAAGTTGTTTTTCGCCGCATGTCGATTCCTCAACACACAGGGCTGAGTGTGGTTGGAGCGGAATTTCGTGCGTTTTTGGATCGCGGTTCGGACAGCTCGAGAAGACCAAGGCGCTACCATATCCAAACCGGATATCGCCTATACGTCACTCATGTGCCCAACGGCTCCCAACCGAGCATTTCAGAGTCTGTAACGGCTTAGACAAGTTATGATACGTGCGGAAAATAGATCTGTTGATACGATAGATTAGTTTCTCTTACGCTTAACGGATCTATTCAAATTGAATTTTATCAGCTTGTGAGTGGCACAGAAAGAGGGATATATTTGTCAGTAGTGGCATGAAATATGGCCGAATGCTCGGAATGGGTAGCTAACTCTTCTCCCTATTCCATAGACCTCTCCAGATTACAAAATACGGAGACTCACAAACGAGATGTGACATGTCACCAAAAATCACATAGGGTCACGTATGCCCTTGTCCGCCGTGATAGGAACTAAGGAATTGGACCTTAGAGTTTCAAGGAGAATAAATTCGGCGTCCAACACACCCAATCAATAGTTTCAGGACATGAGTTTCATTCACTCATTTATACTACAGTGCAATACGCCTATCAGTGCCTTCATGTACACGCTGGCATTTTTCGCTGAATGTCATGGAGAAGGAAAGAAAAATAGAGGATAGACTTTACACGCTCAAAGCAGCTGGTGCCAGAATGTCCTGAGGCTGGATAGCAGCAGGGGCTTCTGGTTCAGCATTCGCTTCTGGTACTTTGACACGCTTCGCCTCTGATTCCTCTGCGTCCCTTTCTTTCCTCTTTTCTCCCTGCTCTTTGGCGCCCTCTTCGGGCTTGTTCACCGCTTCCTTCACTCTCGCGCGCTTTGACGCTCTTGATTCACTTATGGGTATGCCAAGATGCTCGTCTACAGTTTGTGCTTGCTGGAGCAAGTCATCTACCTTGTCCAGACCAAGCGCTTTGATGACATCTGTGTAGCATTTCGACTTGTTCATGGCTGCATACGCCTTCTCCTTTCCTGGAATCATCTGGCCCAGGAGATATTTGGTGTTGCCCCATCTGTTCTCAACTTGTAGCGCAAAGCGCATGTATTCTGTGACAACGGTCTTCCACTGAGACCGCCACTCGTGGGGACCACCCTCGGCTTCGGGACGGAAACAGCTGGGATTCTTCTCGGCTTCGGTGGCGATCATGGCGCCGTCAACGTTGAACTCTTCCATGAGCTTGAGGGCCTCGGTGCGGGAGGTCACGTCGCCGTTCATGACGCATGCAACGCCGGCTTCCCTGCATATTTCTCCGATCATCTTGAGTTGGTCTCTTATGGCTCGTTCTCGGGGTCGCATGGGTGTGGTGCGGCAGTGGACAGTGAGACCGGTGATGCCAGTGCGGACGAGTCGCTTCACGAGAGTTGCAGTGTCTTCTGGAAGATCCAAGATGCGTATTTTGACACTGATACCGATCTCAAATGGCTTTCCTACTTCTTCGACAAGTCTTGTCAGAATGTCGCAGAGCAGGTCTGGTGTTCTTAGCAGCGCCGCGCCCATGCCACCAGAGGTGGAGAATGGCTTAGGGCAGCCAGAGTTGACATCAATGCCTGCAACATCGGCTGCTACAATCTTGGCTGCTTGAACTGCCAGCTCGGGGTTTGCTGTACCGATCTGATAGATGAGCTTTCCCTTTTCCAGCTCTGGGTGTATGCGGTATATGACGCTCTCGCGGAGATCGGGGTCGAGGGTTGGGTTCTTGATCTTGGAGGTCGGCAGGCGGGTGAATTCTAGCGTCGAGGTATGTGGGTTGAAGCGCCTTGTGGTTCCGATTATGGCGCGATCGATGGTCTCTGGACCCCATACCAGGTCTGCGCCGTACTTCAGCGCCAGCAGTCGAGAGGGGAGTTCACCGGAGCGCACCATTGGCGCGAGGACCACTTTGCCGCGGTAGTCGACGCCATTCTTGGGGATGGGCACGCGTGCGGGCTCGGAGGAGGCCATGGCTCGTGTTATTGTTCGGAGGAGGGTTCGTAGCATAACATGCCTTGACCTGGCGAGGTTTGCTCAGAGTGAATGCGCGGGGATTTCACCCTCGGCGGCGGCCGCCATCTAAAAGTTGCGTGCAAGGGCCATCGCCGAGGGGCTAGTTAGCACTAGTCACAAAACTTATCGATTGCGAGGCACTTGGAGCCGATACTTGATAATTCTATCTCATGTCCATTACTCTAGACCTTATCAATTGCATCAGATGCTTTACTAACAGAAATCAAACGAATACAGCCCCTACAGTTTTGCCTTGACTGCCTCAGGATCTGCTACTTGCACAAGGATTTTGCCTAGATGATCGTCAGTATTCAGGGTCGTCTGCACGTGACCATATGTACGCAAACTTACCAGTATTCTTGCCTGCAAACAGTGCGATCAACGCTTCTTCTGCCTTGTTGATGCCCCCCTCGTAAACTGTTTCTTTTCGCTTAAGCTTGCCCTCAGACAGCCATTGCGCGAGCTCTTTCCTAGCCTCGGGGTACTTCTTAACAAAGTCAAAGACAACGAAACCTTGCATGCGGATACGCATGGAGATGACCATCATGTAGTTCTTGCATATGCGTTAGCTTCATCGCAGCCTTGAAGTCTTATCAACATACCTTGAGGCCCTGTGTCTGCTTCTTGTTGTAATCTGAGATGGCGCCGCACATGACGAACCTTGCAAAAGGCTTCGCTCGACCCAGTGCCATATCAAGAATCTCTCCACCGACGTTGTCGAAGTACACGTCGATCAATCCTTTCGTAGCAGCCCTGAACTTTTTCGCAAACTCAGGGTCTTTGTAGTTCAACGCATCATCGAAGCCAAGCTCTTCCTTCAGCCAAGCCACCTTGCTATCCTCGCCTGCAAGGCCCAGTACCCTCGCACCTTTGAGCTTCGCAATCTGCCCAACAATGCTGCCTGTAGCACCAGCCGCGCCGCTGACAACGACAAAATCCCCCTTCTTGATCTGGCCGATCTCAAGAAGACCAAAGTATGCTGTGAGGCCTGTGATTCCCAAGACCCCAAGCTCGTCAGTGAGCACAGCGCCTTGCGGAAGGTCTAGCGGTTCGATGTCCTTGTTGTCTTCGAGAACAGCATACTCGGCCCATCCGCACATTGCTTTGGCATATGTTCCTACAGGGTACTTCTTGCTCTTGCTTGCGACGATGAGACCAATACCTTGGCCGCGCATCACCGCGCCAATCTCAACAGGCGGAAGGTAAGACCTAGTTGGGTTGAGCCAGCCGCGCATGGCGGGATCGACTGATAGGTAGAGGGTCTGGAAGATGACCTGGCCATCTTTAAGCGATGATGCAGACGGAACATCATGCTGTTTAGGTGTGAAGGTTTTTCCAGCTACGATACCATCCCGTGGCCGCTCAGCAAGGTGGATTGACGTATACGACGGCATCTTGGTTGTTCGGACACGATATCAATGAATGACAGTGGTTCGTTGTATATCTGTCTGGAGTTTCAAGACCAGAAATAGCAGCCTATATTTGCGAAAAGAGAATACGGGCAAGAAGAATTAAAGGAACAAAGGGAAGGCGCGTTGTTTGAAAGCAGAATGCTGCCGTTATGTTTGAAGGCGGCGCCTGCACAGATCACCCCAGACCGACGCCGGGTTGCTGGGGGTTGCGGAGAAAGATACCGAGGTTCGGTCGGCGATTTCCTATTCTGGAGGCTTGCTGCATGGCCCAGCCAGAAAACTCGCGCCTAACAGGACTTCCAAGCCCGATAGCAAAAACAATTTCACAGAGGGTTAACGAAACTTATCGGGTCCAAAGGATCATGTGTAAAAAACTTGCCATGTATGAATTTGTATTCATTGCGCGCTTCTTGAGAAAGACCAGCATGACGCTCAGGGAAGCTGTACTCTGTGATACCCTGCGTGCTTTGAAGTTTGTAGTAATACTCAAATCCTCTTTCTGAAGATACCCATGCCCGTTTAGGTCTTCTATTTGCCAAAATTGCAAATGCATAACCGCGGCTGTATGATGGAGTATTATCAAGTAGTGTCATCATTCTTCTGCGCCATCCATCTCAACGTCTTCTTCTTCGCCTTCTTCTCCACCCTCGGCCCACCACAATGTCGGACCAAGACCTGGCTGTGCCATTGAACCCTGTTTTCCTGGTTAGCTACGCCCTCGAACGGTACACCCTATGACTTACAATAACTCTCCAGGCTGTAGGTCGCTCTTCAATGATGTCCCCCTTCTCGTCTTTCTCTACAATTGTCGGTCGCTGGTCGAACCATTCCTCATGTTCTACTCTGAACAAGACTGGCTCTCCCTTGTCGAAAAAGAGCTCGGTGCCTTCAGAGTTCCATACCCAGACATTTTCGGCTTGAGAAAATGACGAGTTCTCTGGAAGATTTTGATAAGGAATGAAGACTTCTGAAGTGAACTCGAGATCGATGATAATACCCTCTTCATTGGAAGTCTTGATGCGCCCATAGATGATCTCACCACGAAATGGACGGAAGACGGTCATTCGGAATTCGACTGCGGTCTAAGTAAGCGCAAGTCCGTTGGTGGTAGTGTGACAGCGCACCATTGACATTAACAAGACCTGTACCATGGCCAATCAGGCCCTCAGAAGCTGACAGTAAGTCCCACATACAGAGGCAAAGGCCAATGTTGGGAATGATTCTATTACTATACTTGTCGTTGATGACATCCTTGATGGCTTGCGCGCTGGGTTTCTCAAAGTCCTGCGGCTTGATTTGAATCAGGTCTTGAATCGTGGTCTAGAAACATATCAGTATCTGCTTTACCAAAAAAAGTTAAAAATGACCGAAATTCTTATGCGAAGATAGCGGCGCAACGGTAAAGATTGTGATGCTCTGAAAATTTCGGCTCTCTATGGGTGACCTATCGCAAATTTTGCTGAGACGAGCGATACAAGTGTAACTTACGAGTATGAACATGGTCGCGACTTTGGAGGCTTCATGGATTTAGGTGTAATGAGCGCTCGTCAGCTTTGCATCGTGATTTGGTGGAGAAAGCCAGATGAGAGTTGCGCCTTGAGTGATGGTTAGCGTGAAGCTAGCAGTATCGATAAGAACTTTTTGGCGTGCCGTTCGATCACCGAGGCGCGTCGCATCTCCTGCTGCAACCAACTTCTCATATTTTCTTCCCGAATCTTATTGCGCCCCATTCCCCAGATACCCAAATTATCGCCATGAATTAAAATCTAATCCTTATAATAAACGTTTGTATTTACAGCACGATGACGTTCAGATTTCCGCCTCCACCACCACCGCCGCCCAAGGCTACGTCGAACGAGCAATCCTACGCAAGCCAACGAGGAGGCCATAACCGTGGAGGAAGCGAAAGAGGACGCGGAAGAGGAGGCAACCAGAATAGAGGCGGCGGCAGTCTCAGCTCTGCAAGTAATACGAGGGGTGGACACGGGCAGAATCGCGGGCGAGGAGATGCGCGTGGCCGAGGCCAAAGAGGAGGATATCAGAATAACAGAGGCGGCAGAAACCATACGGCTGACTCCAATGTTGGCCATACCGATCCTTCGCTATCCAGTAATGCGACAACATATGATCACATCAGCTCAAACACCTCCGGTTTATACCCTCCACCACCACCAACGACACAGAATCAAACAGGTGCTCATTTTTCTCCGTCAAAGCATGCGGGCCAAAAACGAAAGTTGACGGATCGAAACAGCGATTCGCAGCCGCGAAAGAATGCGCCGCAACAAAGTTCGAAGCCACCCAGAGCCAAGGCGGCTGTACCCCCACAAGTGCCCAGTTTTGGCTTTTCGTTACCGCTGCCACACCCTGTCGCAAAACCTGACAACAAGAAGCGCAAAGTCACCTTGGGGCTCTCGGAACAAGTTGCGCAAGACGAAGGTAGCGATGAAGAGGACATCGACGAAGAAGCTGCCTTTTCTGAGAAGCTCAAAGGCGGTGGGTTTGCTTTTGAGCACAACGGAGAAACCATCAGCATACAAACTGGGGCTGAGGTCGCGGCATGGATCAAGGATCGCAGGAATAACTTTCCAACCCAGAAGAGAATAACGGAGAAGCAGGAAGAAGCAGAGCGGAAGCGTATGGCCGAGCTTGATTTTCTACGCAGGATAAAAGGAAAACCGCCAAAAGAGACAGAACCAGAAAATAGCACTCAAGCCCAGTCGAGTAAGGGTGATGCTGAGACTGAACAGGATAGCATAAAGCAAGAAGCCGAAAAGAAGAGACGAGAGGAGCTTGCTACATTGCGAAAGAAGTTACACGAGAGCATGGTCAAGAAGCAACCAGCTCCAGCTGTGGTAGACCTTGGTGTGGGATATAACAGCGAGACTGAGTCGGATGAGGAGGGCTCCGTCCTCTCCGAGTCGTCTGTCGTCTCAAGCTCGGAAGAGTCAGAATCCGACTCTGAGTCCGATTCGGAGGAGGATAATGAAGCACCAGAAACCACCTCGTCGAAGATTGCTCCACCACCAATAAACGTCCCACCTGCTCCACCAGCAGTTCCGCGGACAGAAAACAAGAATAACAAGGTGTGCACGAATTGGAGTCGAAACGGAAGATGCCCTTATTTCAGCAAATGCAAATACCAACACCCGCCGCGGGAGGAGAACAACAAGCTTCCAGGGCTATACGAGCGCATGGTGGAGCAAGAGCTTGCCAAAGCGGACCAGCTAGCACTTGACGCAATCAAGTATTTGGGACAGAATGGATTCCTCGGGTGAGGATGCAGATGGAGTGAAGTGGTCGAGATTATTCCCCAATGACATAGGTACACCCTTCGTTGCCTACCCAGACTTCGTGCATCTTGTGCGCATCGACATCCCATCTCGCGCCGGGGCCAACAGTCTCTCGCTTGGCATCTGGCTCGTCAGGATAAGTGTATGTCAGGGAGCCATTGAGGACAAGATGCGTCGTTTTGCCACTGTGCTTGTGTGGCGCATAGTGCGCATTTCTAGACAATAGTCAATTAGGGCTTGTGAACAAAACATAGTATTTTAAGCTTACGGGCTGTCTGTCCATGTGAAGACATGGTTGAAACCCCAAGAACGAACTTCACTCTCTGCTTCTTTCCGGGACTTCGCCATGGTGCCTGTAATGTCTATGTTATGTTAAGAATGAGCGAGCTGGGACGAATGAGACGTTATGTTTCGAAGCCGTTGGACCCTGACATCCGTCTCAGGTGACGTCGATGGAGCTTGGCGAGCCGACGGTTGAACGGCAGCTAGCAATGCACGCAACGCAAACAAGGCATTGTTCCTCTCTCCCAAGTAACATGGTCTAATGCAGCAACTACTCAATGCCGCGTGGCATTTATCCACGCGTACGAGCCCTTGTTCTGCGCCCCACCAGTTGGATCATCAAACGCCGATGCGGCAGCCAAGGCAGGCTCGAGCTGAGGACATGAGGCCATTGCATCCACGCCTGCCTACAAGTACATTGCCAGCCGTCTCCTCTCTCTTATAGCACACCGCTACCATACTCGGCATCCTGGGACATTCATATTTGTACCTTCAACTGCAACAAACAACCATTAAACCTCCCTAAGGTATGTTGTGCATGATTCAGGCAACACATGCGACCAAACAAGAGAGGGAAGCGCTGACGCGGTGCAAGACAGCTGAGCTTCCTGCAGTCAGCAATCTCCCGAGCATCCAAACAACCCCACACCGCTACGACCTCACGCTTTCACTCTCAGCCTTCCGCCAATTGGCCGTACTTACGATCCTCTTCCCGCTGCTGCTGTCGTCGCACTCCCGATAGTCCCCGTACGACACGATGCCAGACCCCTCCAAGGACAGCAAGCTGGGTACCCCCAAGCTTGACAATCCCCAACTCCAGGCTGGAGGAGGTACAGCTTCTGCCTCACCCAAGGCTCGCACCCTTGATGATCTGTCCAACCTCCAAAGCTACCTTCGAACCGTATACAACGACATCATAAGCCGCCATGATCTACAGACCAAAGAGGGACAACTGAGCTGGCTCAAGGAGCAGAATGTCTCGGATCAAAGCGCAGAACAACAAGTGCAAAGTCACCTCGAGCTGTTAGGTGATGGCTCTTTCCCGTCTTTTGCCAACTACTTTGCGTCAGGGCTAGCCAATGTAATGAAGCCTGCACAGCCTCTTGACGAGTCGCATCCAATCTCAAACTATTTCATCTCCTCAAGTCACAACACATACCTTACCGGAAACCAGCTGTCGAGTGACTCGAGCGTTGACGCCTACAAGAACGTCTTAATGCGTGGTTGTCGCTGCGTTGAAGTGGATGTATGGGACGGCGATGAGCTCTCCGACTCAAGTTCAGACGAAGAAGCTGCCATGGGTAATCCTGGAGCCGATGAGATGAGGAAGGAGAAGAAGAAGTCTAAGACGGGTCTTAGCATCAGAAAACGCTTGGGCTTGAAATTTGGAAAGAAAGACAAGTCAGATGACGAGAAAGAGGAAGACAAGCCATCACCGCCTGAAGAAGACATGCAAAAGATTCAGCCCTGGCATTCCGCTTCTTATAGCTCCCGAGCTGAGCCAAAGGTCTTCCATGGCTACACTCTGACCAAGGAAATGACCTTCCGAGCCGTATGCGCAACCATCAAACAATACGCATTCGCCGCATCCAACCTGCCTCTGATTGTCAGTCTTGAAGTACACGCCGGCCCGGAGCAACAAGAGATCATGGTCGAGCTCATGCAAGAGTACTGGAAGGGAATGCTGCTTGAAGCTCCAGATGACCCAACGCAGAGCTTAGATACGATCCCCCTGCCGCCACTGAAAGCTTTAGAAAACAAGATCCTTGTAAAGGTCAAGCGCGGCCATATGAAGCCAACCCCCACTGACCCACAGGCCCCAACAACTGGTGGGACCACGCCTCCGCTACAACACACCACGAGCGTTGATAGTGTAGGCTCGGAAGAGGAACTTGGGCCGGATGGCGAGACAAAACCCCCGGCGCCGAAGCCTAAGATTGTGGAGGCACTGTCACGGCTTGGTGTTTACCTTGGGGGTCACTCATATAAGGGGCTGGATACACCGGAGGCGAAGATACCTACCCACATCTTCTCACTTTCTGAAGGGACGTTGATGGATCTTCACGAAAGTGATCCTGTCGGGCTCTTTACACACAACAAAAACTACCTTATGCGCGCGTATCCAAAGGGGACTCGATTGACCTCTTCAAACCTCAACCCTTCCGTATTCTGGCGCATGGGAGTTCAAATCGTAGCTCTCAATTGGCAGCGTTGGGACGGCGGAATGATGCAAAACGAAGCCATGTTTGCAGGTACGCCTGGTTGGGTTCTCAAGCCACAGGGCTACCGTAGCACAAGTGATGCGACAGCGCAAAAGACAGCCATCCCTCGTCAAGTCATGGACCTGAGCATCGAGTTCATCGCCGGACAGAACATTCCCTTGCCTCCGGAAGAGGATGATCCCAAAGACTTCAAGCCCTACGTGAAGGTCGAATTGCACGTCGAGTCATACGAAGAGCGCAATGCCGAGCCCGTACCTGGCAACGGAAGAAGCCAAAAAGGCGAATACAAAGCAAAGACCAAGACTGCCAGGACCCCGAACCCTGACTTTGGCCGCGAGGTCATTAAATTCGTCGATGTGCAAGGCGTGACCGACGAACTGACTTTTGTCAGGTGAGTTTTCCTTTCCCTTTTCCGTTACGTGCCCATTGCATGCAGTTTGCCTTGCCCTGTGTTACACGCACCGCTTTTGTGCACGATGTCCAACGCATGACCAAATTCTTTCTGCATCTAATCCGGTAGCCACCGCATTTTCTTGCTGTATACGGATGGCTTATCAGTTTCACGGATCTGAAAGTGAAGATACGCACAGTGGCCGTGGCACTCTGTGCTGGAAATTGGTCTGCCAAGCTGCAGCTGGTTGTGATTCCGCATTCAGTGACTAGGCCTTACCGACTTCTTTTTGCAAGATCACCCCTTCTCGCTTTGTCCTAAGGATTGCTCCGACCGAGATTTTGTGTCAACCTAGTCATCATGGTACCATAGATGAGATCGTCGCGTGACTTGCTTATATCATGTCCAACAACGGCAGCTGGAAGTCCACTTGCAAACCATCCACCACTTGATCATTCCTGGAATACCTACTGACATCTGTTTTTGTGTAGGTTCAAAGTTATGGACGATGAGCGTCTCAGTGATGACCTAGCCGCCTGGGCCTGTTTCCGTCTTGACCGCTTTCAGACTGGCTACCGTGTACTTCATCTTTACGATGCAAATGGCGTAGTGTCTAAGGGAGCACTGTTGGTCCGCATTAACAAGACGGTCAGTGCGGCTTGAACAAATTTCATGTTCTTCTTGGCCGTCACTATGACGATCGTCCTACTGTCTTTCCTTGGATCGCTTGTGATTCGCCCTGTTGGGTGGGCGTTTTGCTAATGCGATGATAGTTCTTTCCGACTGGTCTACGATTTGGCCGTGGAAAACAGTTCTCGAATGAAATTTTGCAGCAGCATCATGAGCGTCAGCACAAAAAGTTGTATCACCGGCCACAGAATGAAAGACAAAGGTTTGGTAGTAGTCGCCAGAGTTTCACACGACTTTGAATGAGCAAGTGGAAGTTTTGTGAAGTAGTGCAGTTGTTGCCATGTCTCCATGCGGATGTGACAGAATTATAGTCATAGCAAGAGTATGTTTGCTGGGAAGATCAGGTTTTGCAGGTTTACTGCCGAGATCTTGAAAGTGATCTTCTGGAAACTTTCTTGGCTTTCCTGGAACTACGTCAATATCGATATCCATCTCATGACGCAAAAGAGTCCTCCTTCATTGTTTGATTGACGAGTCCGCGCTAAATTGAAAGCATCAACCCTTAACAGAGAAGAAATAACCAAATTCTCCCTTCACCACCAGGGAATGTGTACCAACATCCCCTAAGCAGTTTAAACCGCGGAGGCGCACATCCCCGTGTAAGATACCAACTCATCGCCGCCTTCAAAAGTACAGGAAAGGATGGAAACGAGAAGTATGCGCTCAGATCGATGAGAATGTCCCCAACTTGTAGTGTGCACTCAACCACAGCCTCAATACCTCTCTCTTCGTCTAATTGACAGGTGTACCACACTCATGGCAGTCTTTTCCCGGAATTACCCAGACTGTGTTTCCACGCTCAAGGCAGGCGGGACAGCGGCGTCCGGGGACCTATGCACATAGAACGTTAGACGGGAGAGATGAAGGGGGGGGAAAGGGAAGAGAAGAAAGTGGACATCGAGATTTGAGGATCGTAGGGCAGAGAGACTTACGGGCATGGTGGTGATGCCTTCGGCGTCATTCATGCAGGGGAAGGCGACTTTGTCGGTGAAGGTGTGCTTGCACATGGCGATCGGGTTGGCAGGGTTTGTGAAGGTAGAGAGGGAGGGCGGTTTCTTGGTGTTGAGGAATGGACTTTGATAAAGAGATGTTGTTTGAAAACTGGGCTGATGCCAAGGACAAGAGAATATCAGCTTGGGGTGAGTAAGGCCAAATTACTTGGAGCTTAGAGGGATTGTGAAGTTCCAGGGATTTTGATTGTAAGACGTATAGGCAGCTGGCCCGCCTCATATATTCTTTTCCCTTTGCCTTATTTGTAACGTCGTGTAGGATACCATCTATTTTGGGGCATTTATATCACCATGGGTATGTAATTCGTGTACATCATACCAGCTTTTGTGGCGTTTTCCTCGCGTCACAATGCAGTTTCCCGAGACGTGCTTCGGCATTTTTTGAGAAAGAGAAAACTCCAGGTCTTTTTTCCGTTAACGTCCTTTTGCTACCTGCCTTCTGGATCGCTGCAGGACAAATATGACATGCATGCGTCTTGCCTGTCGGCGCGTCGCTAAGTGACGGGGAGTGGTATATAGTGCACCACGCAGCGTTACCCACCCGTACCGCTACAACCAGTTATTCTAATGATGAGCCGAGATGTGACACCCGTGCCTTTCGCTGTGCTGTATGCACGGGTATCACAGAAGATAAGCGAACCGAGGTGACCAAGAGGTAGGAACAGTGGCACTCATCCTACGAGAGCTGTGGGTGACTAGAGGTAAAGTCGTGCTTCGGCAACGCACTCTTTCTCCCCGTTCGTTCAGACAATCACATGAATTTGATAGCCTAAAAGACTATTGAATGTCAATTACCCTATAAATGCGCACAAAACACGTAGCGTACCCAACCCAACAATTCTCACACCCGTCCAGCAGCCCCCTTTCCATCTTCCTCATACACTGCTCCTCCGATCAGTCAAAACGCCAGGCGCCTTTCCGTTTGCCAGATTCGATACTACAAAATTGAAAGTCATCCTTCTCCTCATCCCATGCATTACATGCTAGGTAGAATGTGGGGAGGAATCACCTCGGGTCGACTTGTCGACTATACATATGTAGGCGAGCGCGTTTTGCTTCGAAAATCCCCGTAGATTTGCTTTTTCGTTTTCTCGATTTGATTCAAGACTCGCTTAGAGCAAGCAGAAATGTGGGTAGGAAATGCATGCTTACGTAGCAGCGCTTAGAAGGGAGAAGTAAAGCCTTTACGCGTTTTCTGACTCGCTACAAGATGATGTGGTCCAGGCCCTCCTATGTTCAGCTCTTGCCCACCTGGAGATCTCGTGCATCTTCTTGATTGCTTTGGGGCCAGGATACCTGCAGTGTGCGGGATATGTCGTGTCGATCCGATCGACGCGATTTTCGGTTCCTGGACAGTGTGCATCATGTAGCTGCCGGTGCCCTTCTCAGGGCGCTTGATCGGCAATGTCGTCCCGTTGGTGTAACTGATAGGCGGTGAGACTGGTTGTCTAAATCAACAAGGGACAGGCCGCTTTGCTGCTATTGTGCATTTCTTCTTTGTTCCTGCTTGGATGCATCACCGCCTGTGATTCGATCGCTCGGCTGAAGGTAGTGTGGTAAGAAGATGGCTCATTTATGCGAGGCGGAAGCCTAGAACGACTTATTTTAGTGATCCAATAAAGGTGCCTGCAAATCGAGATGTGTGGGATGAGATGGCGCTTTTCGCGTCCGCGCATGAATAGGTCAAGCCAAGGCAGAGATCCACTGAAAGCACCGCCAAATTCGATCAAGCTGGAAGCGATTGCGAGAGAGAAGAGAACTGTAATGAATTCGATAGCCGTGTGAATCGATGCGAGATGTCTCTGTACGTCCATCCCATCTGTTCGGCTATTTCGGAAACCCCTTTCCCGCTATGCTCTCGATCCACACCATAAAAAAAAAGAATCACAAGAAAAGAACAAGAAAGCACGTGCGCTACACTCGAACGTATGTCCTTTCTATCCGAATGTACTGGTGCATGTCTGTGGTGATGCTACCGAAACGCCCTTCGCCTTACTATCCAGATATGCTACAGTTGTGGTTTTGGAAAGTAGGAAACAAATTTGGTCATTATAGTCGTAGAGGATGGAGACGCATCTGATGCCCTATGCACAAGACCTGCTGGACCGCCTCACAAGTGGAGGTGGGTCGACGAGTAGAGGAGAAAGGCAACGCTCCTAAGACCGGCTCCCAGTTTGGCGTTCATGCTGTGTCATGACCCACCGCATCTTGTCACGGGTCTCGACCATTGCGTCGACCAGCTTCTGGGCCTCACGCTCCTTTTCTGGTAACGCGCGTCGCAGCCTGTCTGCTTCCTCAATGAGTGCGTCCATTTCCTTTCGATGTTCCTTCTTGTACTGTTCCATTAGGTTTGTGAGCTTGGCCTCGGTGCGGATGGAACGCGATGATTCGTGTTGTAACTGATCGCTGATAATGGCCTGTCGCTTGATTTTGTCGGCATCTTCGAGGCGCTTTCTCCTCAGCTCGTTCAGCTCCTGATTGATTTGGCGAATCTTGTTCTCGTAACCGTCGGTGATGCGCTTGAAGCCGTCACGCGCCGTCTCTAAGTTGGTATCTGCAAGACCCTTCATCTCATATGCCTGTGCCAGCTGACGCTGTGTCTCTGACCGTGTATCGCCCAGCATTTTAAGGGCTTCTTCGGCTCTCTGCTCCGCCATCTTCCTGCGGCGGATCTCGGTTTCTAGTGTAGCCTTGAGCTCCTCCAGCTTCCGATCTTTGCGTTCGATTGCCCGTGCGTTGGTATCGGCAAGGACCTGCAAATGTTGGTATTCAGCACGGGAGTCTTCAGCCCTTGTTTGTGCAGCGGACACCCGTTTGGCTTCATCCTCTCTTGCTAGCTTCTCAGCACGGAGCTCTCGCCGCAGTTTGTCGTTTTCTTGGGTGATTTTGTCAATGTACTGTGAAGTCTTGGAGTTTGGCGTGCTGTGGTGGTTGGGTCGAGCCCAGGAGTTGTTTTCGTCGGCGGCCATTGCAGCCTTGTCTACTGGGAATGGGCCTGAGTTGTTACGAGGCGATGTATACGGGGGCATGGCAGCAGGCGATTTGGAGCGGATGGGTGCGGCGTTCGCTGTGCGAACAGGGTCTTCGGTCCAAGCTGAGCCGTTCATGTCATTTCTCTGTATGACGCGGCTGAAGTTGAGTTCGGGAAGATAAGGCACTGAGTCTGTGTGACGCACGTTAGCATCGACCCGTAGCAGGAGCGCTACAGTGAACTGGCGTTGCTCGAGGTCCGGCAATGGCAGCGTGCAGGGCGGAAATTGAGCGACGAGGTCGATGTTGATGTTGGTGATCAGAGCGACTTGCGATACGCCATGTTTGGGAAGGGAACGACAGGGGCCCCGCTCGGAGCGCTAAGCCTTACCTGGAGCCGTTACCAGGACTACTTTCTTCCGGCGGAATAGAAGCCACACCATGCTTCGAGTGCGGACTTCGAGTGGCCTGGAATACTGTTGCGAATCAGCCCTTGTTCGCAAGCCACTTTCTATATCAAACAGAGAGGTCCAGTCCGGCAGACTTGTGTAAAGGAGAGCTGAAATCATATCCGCTTGGACCCTGTCTCATTTCAAGGGGAGTGCATGATGACAAGGAGACAAAAGCAATACTGCGGCGAGTGAGTGTGTCTCTCACCTTTCCCATGTCTCTGTTTGATATCCTTGTATCTTTGTATCTTGTTGGTGCTGGTTCAGTTGTCCTTTCCTTCTACCTGGTAGATGGGAGTGGTGAATGGTGAGTTCTCGTAGTTACCTGTGAGCATCGGACACGGGCTACAGAAGAGTCATCTATCTATTCTATGACCAAGACTAGCCTAGTCATACCCAGCCGCATGCTGTCTTCCCTCTCGACTCTTCTGTATCCATCGCAAAACCCAGGCCAGAATGCAGAATGCGCCAATGAGCGAGCATCCTGGTCAACGGGCCGCCATGTGGGGCCGGCTGCCCAGCAATTGTCTTACTACAGGTGACGTGTGCGTGTTCCACCAGCACGAAACACGCCATTCCGACCTATGCAGCAACGTTTACCATGAGGGGATATGGCGTCTACGCTTGTCCTGACTTGCCCACCAAGTTCCAAGCATTGTCTCTCGAAGCCGGTGAATATCAAAACCCGATGGAGCATTTTGAATCTCCATCTCACGCCTTTCCATCGCTCCTATCAAAGGTGAATCGAGTTTATCCAGCTCACCCTGCTCGTCTCAAATTTCCACACTAAACTGCCTACGTGGCCCAGCTTCACCGCTGACAATCACCACAACGAATCTCTTGCCTGTATACACCACTCTTTGCTGTTGATGAAACTGGCGTGACGTGTGCCGGGCTTCCCATCACGCTATGGAGATCGGGATGGACAAACGTTGAGGCCGAAGTCGAATCTAGCCATCTCGCATAAACTTCCCTAGGTTGTGACACGAGCACTCGTCTCGAGACAAACACGTAGACATGCTGAGTCGACTACTATGATCACCAAGTGGATACCCTGGTTGTATATGGGATGTATTACGCTGCTCTCATATTAGGATTTTCAACTTCAGCTCACACATCTCAGCAACTGCAGGACAAGAACGGATATCATTTTTCCCGAGTATGTACAGTTCCGGCAGAAGCAGATCCGGATCCCCATCTCAGTATCTAAAACATGTCGGGAGCCTTCTTCACACGAAGCTTGCCCTCAAACGGTTTCTCGGATGAGATGTCGTTGTTCCTCAGCTTCTCTAGCTTGCGCTCGTTTTCCTCGTTGGCAAGCTTCTTGTACTTTTCAATCACCTTGTCCATTTGGACCTGGCTGCCAGCAGGGACATTATATGGAGATCCCACGTTCATGATTCTAGCGTCTGTCAGCATTCATCCCCTCATCAATCATCTTCCCCATAATTCTTCTTTTCTCATGCAACCCGCCCACAATATTGGAGATTCTTGCGGGGACTTAAGAGACGTACTCTGGGAACTTCATCTCGACATGCTCCTGAGGCTTGGTGTTCAAAAACAGCACTCGGTCCTCACCCGCCTGCTCAATCATTCTCACGTGCAAATCGTTCTGCGCCGTCCACTTGTCATGTAATCCGGCTGTCGCATTGGCGATCATACGGGTAAAGTACGGCGCGCTGTTGTCGCTGTTGGTGCGAGAAATACTGTAGACAGCCAGGCCCGCGGGGATAATGCCGATTGTCATCCAGAAACCCAACTACATATACCAATTGCGTTAGCATATCTTCTCCTTCTCAGTGACCATGACCATATTATATCCTTTCCCAGCAATCGATTGCGCTGGACCGGAGCAATTGAGGGGAGGGGACATACACCGATGGGCTCGTCGGCGGCCGGGCTGGGGTGGCCATGGGCGTGAGCCTCGTCGTGGGCATAGCGGCGCGATTGGCGCGCAAGAGGAGTTCGGCTTGTGCGGGCAGCAGCCACTGCTGTCCGGCGGAGTGACTGCATGGTGCGGGTGTAGGCGGGCGTTTTGCGGGTCGTCACGATGGTGTTCGCGATGATGCTGAGCTTCAAGATACGGGTTAGTCAGCGAGCAGTAGTGGCTTGGCATAATCCTCAACTTTGCCCTGTCAGTCACTGTTTCCTCGACTAAACTCCTCAATCCTCTGATACTGGAAGACGAAAAGACTGTCTTGTTATTCCACCCAGTCCTTTGTGCCTATGATTGGGTCGTGAGCAGAGATCGACAATTCTTATGCTCTCCTCTACTATCTCATACGCTTGGATGAAAACGCAAGATTCTCAATACCAACCCAATCTCAAGAATTTTGTTTAGAGAAACCACAATTCGAGGCGTGGTTTATGAAATTGTGCCTCGCAATTACAAGCTTCTGCTAGCAAGACGACCTCGACCAGATTCGGGATACTGAATTCAGCATATATAGTAAATTTAAGCAGTCGCTTGAATATAACGACTACATACGGGAAAGATTCATCACAACCGAACCAGAACTGCGAGACCGAGTGCTTGTGTATGCACTTCAAGTTGGTGATAGTATTTACAATATATCAGCTGTCGCATCTTGTATCACGATCTTGAGCAGAGTGGATCACACTAACACTACCACCTATACGCTGATTGGCTGCGCAGATGCCCAGCGTCCTTCAAGAAAAGCCTCCGTCCCTCACCCCTTTCAGTAGCTCTTTGACTGTCCCGTGTTCTCAGCCAGCCCTATTGAGTCGTGAGCCGTTCCGGCTGTGCTAAGTGTCTCTTCAGCCCACTCTCGACCTAACAGTGTTCGCCAAGTGGGTATCGGCCTAGTGCTCCCTAAAAAAACTTGTTTCCAATCTTCGCTAGTCGTTTTGGTCAACCAGAGAAGTAACGTTAGATTCTGCATGAGATGTCTTTTGCTGAAACCCCGAATAACCGAAGGTGAGGGTACTTCGCAATCTCAGCGAATACTCACTCCTTAACTGAGATGTCTCGGGAACATCTGTGAATTTGTCGACAAAAACTAGCATATGGTGTAATGCAGATCCCGATACTTCTGTTGGACTACCGCCAGTGCCACCACTAGACGCCACCACCATACCAAACGAGCCCATCCCCGTCGCCCTACTAGTAGCGGTTGAGCATGTCATTCGATTTTTGCGGTAGTTTGCTCTGTCCGTATCCGGAAACGATGGCCTAGATTTCGTTACGAGGATTGCTGATGTGTTATACGATACACGACTCAGGATATTGAACCCTCCAGGAAAATTTCCGAGCTTACTAAATGGCACTTATCCCTACTAGGCTCCTGTCAGCACCTCGTACAACAGTGAATTCTAAAACCGATGCAGCCGTCCGATGCCACTTCGCCACTATACCGCTAGGGGAATGAAAGGTTGCGATCTTCAAGTTACTCCACAGTCCAAACTAGGGACTTGTGGCTTGCACCATGGCGGGCACTGGCTTGTTGTATATTACTCCTTTCGCACGGTCACCAGCTGCGTTTGAGAAGGCCGTGATCCATGCATCCTCGTATCTATAAAGTTAAAACGGTGTCAGCATCCGCAGTTGGACCGTTCGACTGGTTGCTTTCGTCACCACCCCGCTGCGCCGTCCGCCGTCATCTGTGTTGTGGACTTCCAGAAATCTACTGCTGAGGATTATGACGTGTAGCCAACACGACTAGTCGATACAGGCATCTAACAGGATCTGCTGGCCATATTGAAGCATTATACTCTGGAGCCACGTCTTGATTACGCGTTGCAAGATGCACCGAGCATCGGCGCTCACTTCAAAGATCTTGTTGGGTGTACTGATACTTTTGATCTTCTATCAATTTTCTTGGTTTGAGACAAACACAGTGACGTTGCAAACGAGCAATCACACCAAAGCAGAATGGTCTCAGGGAGCCCAAAAACCACAGAAAGACCAAGGTATGAACATCTGGAAGCGAGCGATGACTGCCAGGTCACACTAACAAATCATCCGTAGCGGATACCTCCATCCCATCGATTGACTACAGCAAGATACACATATCTTATGGAGAAACGCAGTGTATGCCGGATTTCAACACTGGGTGGAAACGGCTCACAACCACACGGAAAGAGTCATGTGCGAAACATGCGCCCTTTGACACTCATGAGAACCGCCGTGTAGCTCTCGCAACCATTACGACTGGAAAAACAGAAGAAGCATACGAACGTGCGATCCTATCACAAATGTTCCACGCTGCAGTTCACGAATCATCCGCGCACATACTATGCGAGCAACTTGCCGATGGAGCATGGAACAAGATTGCTTTCCTTCTCAACCTCATCATTAATGAGATGTTGAAGCCCAAAGAATCACGGCTGGAGTGGATCTTATGGATCGACCGTGATGCAATCGTCCTCGACCCTTGCCGACCACTGTCCAGCTTCCTTCCTCCCAATACCTTCGAATTCGACAACGTCAACCTGATCACAAACAAGGATGCCTTTGGACTAAACGCTGGTTTATTCTTATTCAGAGTGAACGAGTGGTCTATGCAACTCTTCAACACTATTCTAGCCTATAGGTATTACCGGCCAGACGAGGATCTCATACTTGCAGAGCAAACGGCGATGGAGAAGGTGCTTCAAGATACGAGATGGCAGGGTCACTATGTGCAGGTGCCATGGTACTGGTTCAACGCGTATCCCGCGCCCAACAACAGCATCGCAGATTTTCGAGCCGGAAACGAGCCAGATGACTTGAAGTGGTACAACGCTAGAAAAGGCGACTTCGTGGTACATTTTGCTGGCGATGAGGGAAGACGTGAGCGCATGGTGCATTGGCTCGATGTTGTTGAGGGCATGGATGTGTGGGAAGCGGGCGATGCGAAGACGGATGTCACCTCTGAGATCCAGGAGTACTGGGAGAGCTATCGAAACAGAAATCTGACATGGGGGCAGGTGTCTGGGGATCCAAAGTATCAAGATCTTTGATCACATTGTTTATGACTTGTATTTGTTTGAGATGTACATATAGCGATATTGTTTTCTCCTTGTAGTTTAGAATAGACTCACTCGGTGCTGTCACACCGACCGATCTTCTTTATCTTGTATTACTTCATTTCGGTGGTGGTTTTGCGCCGAGCTGACGCGTCGCCGACAGCGTTAGGTGGGGGACCGGAGCCACCTGTTGTTTCCGCAACAGTGGTAGTACTCGTTTCTCCTAATTCTTCTTTTCCTTTTGTTTGAAACCGTTTTTGCATAGTGTTACGCATGAGCGCATGGTGCCTCAACCTTATTACCCCTAGAGTGCGGGCTAGTCTGCGCGATGGGCAAATGGGAGCTTTTCTTCTGATACTATGATAGCGTTTAGCATTGCTTCTTCCAAAATGATGCAAGATTATGCCAGTGAAAAGAGCTTTGCATATTCATTCTCCGAACGTGATTTCTTTTCTCCTAGAACAAGAAAAGACTTTACTGCAGTTGTCCGACAAGATTGAGCCCAGTTATACACGTGATCGCCTCCTCTATACGCTCATATCGAGCGTGAGCTAGGCCCGATTTCGTCTAAAGTAGACTGGCGAAGGGGTGGGGGTAGGGGTAAAGGTGTATGAGCCAAGATTCAGGTGTGTGAGCCAAGATTTAGGGATGGTTGGGCTGGGTATATCGATCAGCTCAGCCAACCATGGGCTATTACCATAGCTATACCCATGGATCTACCCATAACCCTACTCACACCCGGCTCTCAGTAATCCTTCATCTCTATTCCTACCCGCGCTAGGTATCCGTACCCATTTGATTGTGTAGTCCAAAGTGCTTAAGACGTGTTTGAATCCAAGCCTCCGTGCCCATTTGCATCAGCACCAGCGGTCCCATCCCTGATTATCAAGTGACTTCTGCCGATTGTAAGAGGAACAATGCGACTCATTTATTACATATCTAATCGAGACCACAATTCTGCCCCGCTTCCAGCACCTGCAGATAATAGTGAATCCCAGTTCCTATAGCTAACAAACTCGTCTGGTGGAATACAAGAATCTTGTACTTATCTTTCGATCAACCAAGTTGGGGAGATATGAAGGAAGCTAAACAAGGCCAGGTATCGTGGAAGAACCCAGCTGCTATGGTAAGGCGCGAGTGTCCTGGAGTAGATGGTTCAAACCCTAGTAAGTGCCGATGAACTTATAGTTTAGTCAAGGGCTGCCGATAACGTAATTTACCTACCGAAGAAGGATAAGCAGTGGGTAGAGTGTAAGGTTTAGGCTCTAAATATGCACTATGCGTTGGACAGATACGGGCATGCGCTTGCACATACAGAGCTGCCAAGTCCAATGAAATTTTTTGCCAATCTCTCTATCACTTTTTGGAAATGCTAGACTTTGCTCGATTCCGTGCATTATGGCGATTGGAGGGGGGCGAGGATCATCTTTCTGTCAGCCTCAGGCATCCACCACTGGCATACGATGCGACATTGATGACCAAGCATATGCGACTTGAAGGCTCTTCATTACATTCTAGTGGCAGCCGACCAGCACCGAGTGGATAGCGGTGCTGGGCCAGAGGATGATTTATTTATCACTATCCATTGATGACTACCTTACGAGAATGAGATATTCTTCACACCAGTATGAAGTGAGCAATTTATTGCTTTGAGACCCGTTTTTTTCTTTCGACAAGATTCTATTGCAAGGTACTCATTCGGGCCAACATGTATTAAAAAGAGCCATTAAAGACGTCTATCTCAGCTTGAGGACTCGTCGATTTTAGTCAGGTTCCAACGGTTACTCAGTGGTGCTGTTAGCGTTTACTAAGGAGCGAGAATGTGCTTCACCATTCCCTTATTTGAGTATAGCTGAACGGACAACTCGTCCGGAGTCCTAGATTCCAATCACAGCTCTGAAGGCCTTAATCATTCTGTCGTATCTCAAACACTGCGCTAGAAGAATATGGTGAAATTCCACCAGTGCTAAGGACAAAAGCAATTGCATAATGTTGGACGAACCGAATAGGCCCTCCATCATGTCAGCTATAAGATGCGTAGCTCTTAGGCCTGCTATCCGGGGAGTGAATGTCGTGCGGAGTATAATCGACATAGGCTAGAGTCGGGCGTAGCCTTCGGGGGTGTGGGATGTGGCTTAGTTTAGCGTTCACTCTGCTCCTCGGATGGGGATGTTGCCACGGTATTACTCGAGAGAAGCGTGATCTATGTTGACTATCTCAACCAATGCATGCTGTTGGTAGTCGAACTAGATGTGTCGAGTATGCGGCTTAGGTCAGCTTATGTCTAGAAAGTAGGTTTGAACCGGATTGCATGCATATTACCAATTACACGAGATGATCATCAACCACACCGGTCGGTGTCTGACATGACGCTAATCCGTTCATGGCGCGCTCGAACCGATATTGTCTTAGCGATCTTACCTGGTAAGGCCGTGGAGGGCATCCAGAGGAGGACGATATCGCGCCCTTCTATCTTGGTGGTTTTAACATGCATGTTCGATATGTGCGCAAGGTACAGTTGATCACACAGGTCTGCCGTATGTGATAGTAACATAACCCTGTGAGCGACATGTACACCACTCATCAGCCGTCCGAGGTATAAAGCCATTGACCAAAAGATGAGCCAGGCTTATGATCACTAAGGACTCCGGGTCAAGGAGGACAGACATTTCTTTTCCTTTACTTTGAAAACTTATCCTCATTACCGTTCTAAGTACTCCAACTCACGAAGGCATCGAGTTTGCACGCCGACCATGCTTTCTCAACGAGCTCAGGACATGGTTCCCAGCAGCGTGTACAACGAAATGTGGGATTTGATGAAGAAACCATGGGACAAGCAGGATAATCCTCAAGGCTTCGTAAACCTCGGAGTAGCTGAGAACCAGCTCATGCAAGATGAGCTTAAGGCGTACATGGATGCGCGTATGGATGTACACGGTAGTGTCTTGACGTATCAGGACGGCCCATCAGGTAGTGAACAGCTGCGGCAGGCGCTGGCAAGGTTTCTGGGTCAACAGCTCAACGCCAATCGGGCCATCGAATCGTATCAGATCATTGTCACGAATGGGGTAACGAGTTCACTCGAGCATGCTGCATGGGCGTTGGCAGATGCGGGCGAAGCGTTTCTTCTGGGGCGTCCGTACTATGGGGCATCGACATTGGGACAGCGGGCTGGCGTACGGACAGTACCGGTAACATTCGGTGATGTGGACCCGCTTGGACCGGGCGCTGTTCAGTGTTACGAAGACGCTCTTCTTGGTGCACGTGACCAAGGTATCGTCGTGAAAGGCCTCTTCCTTTGCTCACCACACAACCCTCTCGGCCGCTGCTATCCCAGCCGTGTTCTCTTGCAACTGTTGGCCCTATGTCAGAAGTACCGTCTCCACTTGTTGAGCGACGAAGTCTACGCACTGTCCGTGTGGCACGCGCCCTCCTTCACCTCAATCCTCTCGCTCGATCTCGACGGCATCATCGACCCTGCTCTGGTCCACGTATTGTGGGGTGTGTCCAAAGACTTTGGTGCTAACGGATGGCGGCTGGGTTGCTTCATATCCCAAGCCAATGAAGAGCTACGCGCAGCACTGGCGTCGGTGGCCATCTACTCGTATGCTTCATCCATAACAGACCACCTTGTGGCGCAGATGCTGCTAGACGACAGCTTCACTGCGGCCTATCTAGCAGAGAATCGACGACGGCTGGCTGCTGCGTACGCTCGAACAACTCGATTTCTGCAACGTCACCGGATTCCATTCACTGGCGGCACCCATGCCGCTTTGTTCGTGTGGGCGGACCTTGGCACTGCGTACCGGCGCCGGCATCCGGATGTTGTTGACAAAGATGAGGCCATTGACGAGCTCAAGCAAGCCTTGTTCAGGCAGCGAGTGTACCTGGCATGGGGAGGCAACTTTGACAGCGAGTCACCCGACATGTTTCGCATCGTCTTTGCCCATCCAACTCATTATCTGGACGAGGGCCTTAGGCGGATCAACCAAGCCTTGGATATCGGCCTTGCTTACGTGCCCGTCGCTTCATCTAGCCTCTCTGAGAGCCGACCACTTCTAGGCACGGGTCGCTCTCAGCTGTAACATATCCAACACATAGTGAACAAATACGCTGATACTATCCAAGGCTGTAGCAACATAGCTAATGCGAGCGGCTCGTGATTGAAGGTTTCCCAGAGACCAAATCAGCCATTTTAACATTCTTCAGCGCGCGCCTTTCTCAAGCGAACGTCTTTGTTACATACGGATCGACAGCTAGAGGCTAGATAGGGTTGTTGCAGCAAGTTATTATAAATGCGATGTTTTGAGATTGCTCGACCGAAGAAATTAGCTGCACTGTGCTTGATTAGCGAGGGTAGAAAAGAAAGATGCGACTCTCTTTGTACATCCGACTGCCACAAGATTTAGGAACAAATACCCAGTGTCTTGTGGCATCTGCCAAGCGTCTGTAGGGATACTTGGCATCTCTTGATATATAAAAATAACTGCGTCCCTGCTTCCCAAACCTATCTTACTGATACAGCACAAAGTTGATTCCTAATATTTCGGCCGCAGGGCTATCGTGGCCGCGAGTCGGCTGCAAGACAGGCATGATATAGGCAAAAGCAATGAGATGCATAAGCTGCTCGTTTATAGACCGTACTTTCTCTCCATAACACCAAGTGCGGAATTTCTGTCGATCATCGAAGGGTGTTTTGCGCATCAGAAGGATCATCAGCTTCGAAGGTTTTTGACGGCTGAAAATACAACTGTGGAGGTATTTTTACGAGAACCTGGTTCGATACCGGCAGGAGAGCAGAACGAATACATGACTGTTGGATATGTCCAGCTGTTTGCGACTGAATATGAGATAAAAGTAGCAATGGGCGGCACATGTATGACTTGGTACGACGCAAAGCTCCCTTCATTCTGAAATTCAAAATTGGAAACGTCCATCGTGTAGCTCTTGGCAATGAGCTACATCTGAATATAGACACCTGAAAAATTCAGTCTGCAATTTTAGGCATGCGTCGAGGGCGTGTCCACTATGGTATGTATAGGCCCTGCCAGCCGCCTTTGAATTTCTCCCCACGACATCATTCGCCGTTGAGTTTGGCTCCATAGGGTTCCTGCAATGCCCTGGTCCCACATCCATTGATCGCACAATACGGATGGCTCATCGTCTCCATAGAAGCTGAGCGGCACATCGGCTTCCCATATCCGCACCGCGTCGTCGGACTTCCACTCGCGGGTACCCTCTGGTGTTCTATGGTTAAAATTATTCTCGAAGAGGATAATGTCAAGGCTTTTTCCATGATAAGAATCGAAAAAAGTTTCGATCATAACGGCTGTCAATTCAACTGGGCGGAAGAGTACCAATGTCTCCAATGACGGTAGAGACAGACAAAAGACAGATTCCAAAGGACCAAAGAAATCGCCAGCGACTGCGAGCCGTTTCAGATTCGGTGGCGGACGTTGGAAGTAGCCGATAACATCGTGGCTAATCATCAGCTCCTCCAGATGTAACATGCGTGCAAACATGTTGCGGTCGATATCTTCCAGCCCAGTCTTTTTCATGCATTTAAAAAGAGTGACTATTGGTGACGAGTTGAGATGCAGCCTCTTCAACGTGCTGCTCAGGCTGTGGCACAAGCCGACAATTGCTGGCAGCCCAACAGCGGGAGTCCAACGATTCCCATTGACCTTTCCAGTCTCCAATGGTGATATATACACCGATATAACGTATTGCGAGAGATCAAAGGGAGCAAATCCTTTGTTATGTTGTGCAGTCTTGTCGTTTGTGAGTGTTTGCCGCTGGCGGTTGAGTTCCAGTGTTGTGCAAAACCCAGAGAAAGTCGCAGGGGAACCAAGCCATATATGTGTCGAATAGAGGTACTTGGTAGCTATCGGGTATATACCACATGACACTAGGGTAAGAGAGCGCAATGTCTTTGTTACGCCGTCAGACTGTGGGTATGGTACTGAGCCATGGCCGTCACGTGTTTGGACGAGTTGATCCAGGACATTGAGGAAAAGCTCGGCAGGGAGAGGTCCGAACAATTGACAACTTGTTTCTGTCGATGCTTTATTGGACATGCTGGCCGTGTCTATGCTTGGCTGGTCCTGCTGGTGAGGATGTGGGGTTCGTTGATTTGGAGGGGAGCTCCAGCCGACACGTGATTGCGCGAGTGGTGCCAGTGCAGGGTATAGCGCGCTCGTTCCCAGCATTCTAGACTCAGCTCATTTGAAGCGTTCTCAACACGAAGCATCGCTAAAGGTTGTCTTTCAGTAGTTGTGGCTGACCTCATGTCAATCGATTCTACAGCCCACTAGGCGTGGGCTATTCTATTGCTCTCGTGCTACTACATAGGGCTCGGCCCGTCATGCACTAAACCAAAATTACAAGCTCACGGGATCTGTCTCAGCGAGAGCTTGGTTCTTAAACCCCTTCACGATTGCAGGGAGCATGCTGACGTAGTTCTTCGTATAAATCTAGATGAAATCGGTGGATGCGCTCCACAAGGCCCACCCTGTTTAGCGCTGTTTCATCGTTTCCAAACAACCGACTCCAGAGACGTGCACACCTTGCTTGTGCGACTGATGTGGATCTCGGACAGTCCTTTTCATGATGTGTACTTGGGGACACGCAAGGGTGGCTTCGAGGAGACGGTAATATACAGATGAGATATAACTAGCTACAAGGTAAACTACTCGTATTCAATACTACACACCCATAACCACCGATATCATTGAAAAGTAGATATAATAAAGTCAACCAAGATGTTCACCCACGCAACAACCTTCACGCTCTTCGCTCTTGCGACGACTATCGCTGCCACCCTAGATCCGGCTACCTCGCACTCAAACGGCACATACCCAGCATCACCCGCCTGCAAGCGTATGTTCCCTGGCTCCTCCCCTTCACCACCCCTTCTCACAAAATCCAGCCGTCAAGATAAGTAAAGCAATTCAAGCCGCAGAGTGCAGTCACAACACACGCACGGCCGGCCAGACCTTCGCAGTTTTCACCCAAGACCACAAATACGATGGAAACCACGGTTTTCCCTACGGCACATGCGAAGCCTACAACTGCTCACCTGGTACTCAGATGGAGAGTAACAAGGATAAGTGGACGTTTTTCTGGGCTGAGGCGGGTGTCGAAGGCGAGGGGGAGGGCGAAGGCATGGGATGTATCAAGAGCCCTGACGATGGAACCTGCGGATGCGAGAACTCCGATGGAAAGTTCATCTACGGCGGGAAGAACTGCAAGTAAAGCAACGCATGTGAACGAGGACGAAAAGAGGAAACAGAACGAGGATTTTGTGACTATGTCGACGTATAAGCGCTTCTTTGTAAATCATTTATCATCTTGTCGTTTGGAAGGATAGAGGCGAGTGAAAGGGGAATAGGAAAAACAACCCACTCATACCTCCCCGTCGGAACTACATCAAATCTAAGAATATTGCCAAATCAACCAAACCAAAGAGCCTAAGATCCTCTCTCACATGTGAGACTTCACTCATCCACCCTGCTTACACCCTTTCTCCAACCACCGCCTGCACCTCCTCCGCCGTCAGACCCCCAGGCACATCAACAATAACACCCGGGTCCTTCTTGCGCTCCGCCAGCATCTCATCTCGCTTCTATACTCTCCCGTCAGCCCCCGTCTCATTCCTCCCGAATCACTCTAAAACTACAAAAAATCATCGCATACCTTGATCCCCTCCTCATCGCTCGAATCCCGCGCATTCCGCTTCTTTACGTCCTCGGGCGAAATCGTCGCGCTACCGTCTAGCTCGACAGGAGTGTCGTTTATTGCTGGTGCGTCGCTGGGTACGAGGGGTGGTTGCGACATGGTTTGATTGGGTTTGCGGTGGAGCGGATGGGTATTACGATAGAAAAGACAGGGTGCTTTGGACTTCACGACGTTTCTTTGATGGCAGCCACAGAGGTTAACCAAGGCTGTGATGTATAGGCGGCAGCGCAAGATACTAAGCTTTCTCCGCAATGTATGCCCAAGTGGGATGGAGGTGTTGCTGGAGGCGATGACGTACGGATCTGGAGTAAAGCTCGAGCCGTTGCGAACGTAGGTGCGGTGCGGGGATGAGAGATACAAGGAGGGGAAGGGGGCGCTGATGGTGGAGGTCCGGGCTAGGCCTCTGATGATTACTAGGTGCTCTGAACCGCACCTATTTTTAAATATCAAACCAGCATATGGTTGCAATATACAGAATGGATTCCGGAGCACGGTTGCGCAAAAATCCCAATCAGGAAAATGCAAATGACGCGAGGTTGATTTTATAGCCGCGTGAACAGCCTTGTCAGACCACGTACAAAGGCTGAGCTGAGCTTCATTAACGCTGCGGTAGCGGGGCACAGGCATTTTGGTCGCTGCGCCTTGTCCAGTTCAGCTGGATGTATCTCAATACAGCTATGATTTGGCCCCCCGGGGCTAACAAACTACGCTAGCTAAGCACAACATGGCGCATCCATTATACAGTAAAGTCATGAGTTTTGTCAGCTTTTCATAAACACCTAATTGGTCTGCCTCGGCATCCTAAAACCACTGACGTATCCATCGCCAGTAGAGGCTTTTGTATCAGCCTGGTAGCTGGTTAGCTATGGGCCTACTGTCATTAAAGTTTTTTAAGATACTTACACCCATGTAGACATCCTGTCCAAACATGTTGGTTTGGCCTACCGTGCCAGATTGTTGGTTGAGTCCTTGTCCCGCCTGAGGTGCTCCATTCTGCTCGGTCTGCATTGGTATGCTACCAAGGTCCATAGGGAAAAAATTGTTCGATGTCTCGATGCCGGGTCCTTGGATATATGAATCCCATGCGTCCTGTTCTGCATTAGCACTTGTATGACTGTTGATTCATTGGCTTTGCATACCCAGTTGATATTGTCTGTTGGGGGTAGGTCTAAGTTTTGGAAGAGATTCGCGCCGAACAAGTTGGAGAATGGGCTTGGTGCGGCCTCCGAACCTGCGGGGCCGTTCGTGGGCTGGTTGTACTGTGGTGTCAAGCCTGTTGGTGGCTGAGATACTGGGTCATTCAAGAGATTGGCCATGCTTGCTGGGTATCGTTGATCAAACATGTTCGCGTTAGGCGTCATTCCACCTGTGCTGAGCAGGCCCAAGGTCATGGCTGCTGAGTGCTCCGGCGCCACGTTGTCCTCCATTTGTGTCATGGGGTATGTCGACGAAGCTGCCTGGAAGCCACTGGGTGCCTGTTTTGTTGCTCGATGCTTCTTTAATTGTTCCAGCATCACGTTCAGCGTTGTATGCGCTTTGTAGGCTTCCATGGAATGTTCTTTGAGGCCATCCCAGATTCCCACTGCTATCTCGATCGCTTCCAGCATCTCATCAATTCGGTCCGAACTCCAGGTCGGCGCATCTGCTGGTGGAGAGCGAGCTGTAGATTCCAAGGTAGTGTGGTAGAGATCTGATGACACGATCATGGCAGCGAGAAGGAAGTCGACGGTGGTAAGCGATGAGATGAACCATTTGACGTTTCTCAATCGACCGCCTGCCTGGCACTCCCTATGTAGGGTTGCTTGGTGCTTGAGAAGCATCAAAGATGCTTCGATGACTGCTTTCCTGGAATAAGCAAAGCGTGACTGCACTCTCGCATAGGATAGGTACTTCCGATGCAATGTACAAATGATCTTGAGGAAAAGCAGGTCTAACGTGAAGCGCTGCATTATC
The DNA here is from genome assembly GCA_026262405.1 of Curvularia hawaiiensis. Classification (NCBI taxonomy): domain Eukaryota; kingdom Fungi; phylum Ascomycota; class Dothideomycetes; order Pleosporales; family Pleosporaceae; genus Curvularia; species Curvularia hawaiiensis. Next base: position 657,685 of record JAODYC010000001.1, on the reverse strand, counting down.
AGAGTAGATGGATCTCGTGCCGACTCGTCCATGCCGCGCATCTTGAGGTGAGGCGAGATGTTGTCGTGCAATTCACGGGCCTCCGTGTCCAGCTTCATCACCTCGTCATACGATGAACAAGTTAGCGTGTCTGTCAACTCTACAGCTTCTCCCAATTTGTAAATAAGGCGGGTGCGGTTGATGAGGAAGAGAGTAGGAGTCGCCTCCGTCTCGGGTCTCGATGGCGGCAGAATTTTCATATCTTCGTGCAGCTCGTCATCGTAAATGTTTCGCGGAATTTCTGTATTGGTGTCTCGTGGCCGGACAATAGGTGGGAGTCCTGCTTGAGCAGAAAAAAGCAGGTCGATTGAACGCACAGCTGCCCAGACACGTCTTCGCATCTCTCCTTGGAAAACCGGAATGCCCGGATATGGCGCAGGATCTCGGTGAAGTCCCATGCGCATGGCCAGTCGTACGATTATGCCAGTGCTAATCAGGACACCAACTTCGGCGTCTCGACTCCGGGCGTATTCAGCGTGCACGTGTAGGATCAGTGTTTCCATCATGCCTGTGATGGGCTGTGTGATATCTGCCAGAATCAGGCATTGCGCAGTGAGATCTCCATACTCTCGTGACATCTCCCAAGACTTGTTATGGTACTCTGGAGGTTCGTCACCAGCACGAGTATATGATTGCAGCGCAATGCACATCATCGCGAATACCAGGCCAAGCCAGATGACTGGTGTCTCTTCCGGTTGCAACCAGTGACGGTCGTATTCCTTTTGGAAGGTTGGACCGTGGATGATATGAATACCGGGATCGTATGTGTTGAAGAATCGCGAGACAAGGAGATCGGCCGTGGGTTTTGGAGGAAAGCGGGACAAGACTTCAGCTTTAGAGCTAGGCTTCTGACCACCCATGAGGAAAGACGTTCCCGGCGGGCGGTCCCCGATATGTGTTGCTCTGTATCGTTTGAGCTGGTCGTCGTACTGCTTTTTATGCTCTGCGAAGTAGTTCTTAACTTCGGATAGCTCCCCCAAGATGGCGTACCAATGCGCCTCTGAAGCGAAGACGGTATGGTTGTTGTGTACTTTCATGACTCCAATCGATTTTGTGACGTTCTCCATCTCGCTTTCCTCTTCGACGTCTTCCTCGGGAATCGACTCGGATGCGCCAGTGCTCATCGCTGCGCTATACTGGCTTATGTTGAAAGATGGATCTGTGGGTCCATTGTTCAGGCTTTCAGCGATGGCGGCATGGGCAGCAGCCGGGCCAGCACTTTGTGCGCCATTTGTCATGAGAGAGAGAACAAGTCCTTCGAGGCGGTCAATGCGGTTTTGCATGTCATCGGGGGTCGACGCAGAGCCGGTGCTCGAGGAGCTCTTCTTGCGGTTACTCGGAGTAGCATACGTACATGATGCGGTGTCTCCGCGTTTTGTACAGTTATCACAAGGGTGACCGCGATTGCATTTCAGCCTGCGAGCGTCAGCGTGGGATCGTTTGATTGCTTCGCAGAGGCATGCCTACTTCCGATGTCTGCAAGCTCCGCATGAGAGCGGAACGCGGTTTCTCTTGCGTACGACTCGGAACTGGGGGTCTGGCGGGGAATGGCCTGCACTCGAAGAATTGGTAGAGGGCGGCGTGGGCGGCATGCTGGGCTGCTGTCGCACGTGTGGTGGGTGGAGGATGGAGGAAACGGGGTTAAGAGCTTAACGCCGGATTAGATATATGATGAAATCTCACGCGTCCGGTGATCGCCTGAGCTGCAAGGCCAAGGTTCTGGATCGTCTCGTGCAGATTGGCTTGGTCGCTAGTGGGCGCTCTGCAGAAGAGAGGGCGTCCACGAGTGCGCGAGTGGAGAATTATGTGATGGCGGCCTGGTCAGGTCTTAAATCTTTCGGAGCTGCGCCTAACTCCAGGCGCCAAGTAATATGATGCTTATGCAAGCCGGGATTCAAATGGTTGTGATGCCCTAGTAATGGCCTCTCCGCGACTACTTGCGCCTTTTTCCAACTGGGTCGTGGGTGAATCACAGCACAGATTGCACTTCTCGCCTCTAGGTCCACCTCTCTAGATCCAGTAGGTGTGTTCAGAGATCACAGAAATCCGGAGCCGAAACGTTTGCGTCCAGTGTCGAGCTGCGCGGCGCAACACTCTTGCTTGCAGAAGGAATGGACGAAGTTCGCACAAGCTGCCCGTGGGTAATGGTGATCGAGGTATCGCAGACCACCAGCGTATTGAGACGTTGCTAACACTGCCTGTCGTTGTTCTCAGCAGCTGTACAGTGACGAGGCATTAAGCCATTTCGTACCTTCACAAGTCACCTCTCCCTACGCCCTGCCAGAGCGCTCTGGAATCGAGCCCAGCTCAAGATGGCGCGCTACACCTACCGAGGGCAGCTCAGATACGATTGCGACAATGCGCTTGCTTTGGCGATCCGAACAAGGTAGGATTCGCCAGATTGCGAGGGGTGAGTGCGGTGTTGTCGAAGGCCAGAAACCGGTACAGTGGTTGGGAGAATTAGGCGGCCTTTAACTCCGACCACCCTCATTCCATCACCGCCAAGAGCACCCTGCAAGACAGACGCGCATCGCCGCCACCTCATCCTCAGGCATCCACGCACATGACGTGATATGATGATGCGCCGTCTCTGACTCACTCACACATAGCAACGTTTCCTGCCATGTCGGCCTCGTTCCAACAGCACATTGCGGCTCTCTTCAAGTTTCTATGTGCGACAATCCGGGCTGGCTGCAGCGGCCCCAAGGCGGGGTCAATTTAGCCCAACGCTCGAGCCATTGCTTCTTGCCTGCTGGCGGCCGCTAACGCCGTCTTGGTCATCGCTCACATCGCCATACTAGCCCATGACAGATGTCTCCTACCGCTGGTGAGCCAGATATCGATTCTCATAAACCTTACTTCGATGAGGGCCAGCGGACGCAGGACACGAGCACCACTTTATACATGATGACAACGCCTAGGTAGACGTTCGCAGCATCTACATGTGCAGGAGCATGAAGAGCATTTAGGGTACAGGTATGGATGTAATCTAGAAGAAACGGATTATTCGGGTTTTCTCCGTCCTGATCATATAATAGTTATTTTGAACATGATTCATCACCTTCATCCTTTGAACTCGACGGCACCATCTTCTCAGCCTTCGCATCCCATCTGTGCACCGGGCCCGTCCCAACATTATACTGGTAGTAATTTTCAGTTCCGGCCTTGACCATCGCTTTTCTGAAAGTGATGTTGATTCTTCCCTTGCCTGCTTCAGGTCCTGCGCGCTTTGGAATGCTATGCAGCCAATTCGCCTGCGTCTTCCCTCGCATCAGAACCATATCGCCTGAGCCCAACGGCAGTTTCAGACCCTTAGGCTCCTCAATCTTCTCGCCTTCTTTGGGTGGTATAGGCTTATGCTTCATGAGGAAGTCGCGTTTGGCTCCCAGGCTAAAAGACGCGATGGCGGGGTTCGGGCCGAGGAAACGCTCATCGTCTGAATGGTAGGAGATGCTATCTTTACCATCAGCATAGTAGTTGACGAGACAGAAGTTGAACGTCTCCCCTGTTGTTCCTTCGGTGACCTTTCTGAGCTCTTCCAAGCATTGTGGAATAGGCCGTGGTATGCATTTGTATCTGCTTCTCTCCACTGGCTTGCCTGTCTTGGCATCGACTATGTTTCCATCCGGATCAAAACGAGATGTCTCGTCAACACCAAATACGGTCGTGTATCTTGGTGTGTTGATCTGGGTTTTGATACCTCCGCGTGCAATGTTGTATATTACACGATAAAAAGGAAGTTCCTGGCGTAGAAACTCAAAAACGCCAGACGCGATTGAGGAGGAGATATACAGCTGGTAGTAAACGAGATCCAAGTCAAGCTGATCATTCATAACTTTTCCTTCCTCAGCAGGGGCAAATCCCAACTGCTCTGCGAACTGTGATGGTAGGTGCGGAATCGCAAAGGGATAGGAAGGGTGACTGGACTTGTTCGCACTGGCCTCGTACTTTGGTTTCTTTGGCGATGGACGCGTGAAAAACGAGTCGATTCCGCGCTTCATGGTCGCAATGGATGTCGTAGATAATCAGGAGAAGCAGGTGGTATAGGGTGGCGTAATCGTGGTACGAGCAGATGTGGAATGGAACGAGTGCGAGCGCGTTCCAAGACGTCCTAACGATTTAGGAGCAGTGTGACGCGACATATGTACTTGTATTTGCCACATTTCGCGAGGCGATAACGCGTGGTCACGATAGACGCGGTACGTCTGGTAAGTGGACGAGGTCAATGACGTAGGGACTAGTGACGAAAGCAGGGATTGGCACAACACTGTAACATCAAGCATCACAACCCGCAACGGCCCAAGGGGAATCAGGTTATTGTCTCAAATATTTTCTCTAGTAAAAAGTACACTACATAAAGATTTTGCAAATTTTACCTCCAAGTTCCATCACCAAAGCAATTGGTATCATACCTGTTGCCATCGACCGAAGTCATGATATCCGTCATCATTCGGCTCCAAATTATCTTCTAAATCTCATGTGTCAGCGTCCGTCAATAGGGAGGGAAGATAAATGTTTTCTTCAACCGTTTGAAGAGATGGGCCGTGAGGATGTCAGAGATAGATCACGTGACAGCGTACTACTATCGCGCCCCTCCCTTTCTTGGTTTCTTACGGTTGCTGCTTGGGCTTTTTACGCTCCTTGGATGGATTGAAAAACGCTTGGTTCTTGTCTTCCGCTTCTTCTCTAATTGACTGAAGCGTCTTGGCCCGTTGTCTACGTTCATCAGCCATGATTCTCCCCTCACATGCCATGCAGCTGTCCTGACTATGCAGACGATAATTAGGGCATCCGCCACCGCATGCTACCTGGTGCTTGGAACAGTGTGTGCCATCGAATGACTTCACACAGTTCCCAGGGCTCCTGTCACCCACCCAGCCGTTCTTGCCGGGACAGTGGTGTTTAGGCTTCGATTTTGGCATTTTGGCCGTCAGAGGCAAGTGATTTTGGTTCAATTGATCTTTCTCCTTGTGAATATCTTACTAGTTGAGTTGAAGTGCGTTTTTAGGACAGGATGATTGTACCTTATCACTGCGGAATTTTTATGTTATGCCCGAGAAAACAGGTAACGAGGGAATTGGAATCACGCTGGAAGTACCTTATGCTCTTACATTGTCAGGAGGATCAAGAAAGCTGTGTTGAGCACGATGTAGGTCTTCGCAACACTGTATCAAGCCTCTGCGGAGTTGAGCAAACACAACCAGAGATATGCACAAACAATGTGCTCCCTAGTTTCAAAGTTATAACAAGATTATCCCTGTTTCCCTGTGTGTAATCTCCGAATCTCTCGACTAAATTCATTTCCACTCAATATGGAGTTGTGCCAGGACATGTCAGCTCTCTTTATGACCCCAAACTCTCTACATGAAGACTCTACGCAGTCACGATCCGACTCGTCGGCGGCCTGTTATGAGAACTACGAACCATTCGAATCATTTCAACACAAGGTTGCCGCAGTGACTTCCAAGCATTTCCAGCTGAGCACCTCCAAGATAAAAATCGAGCATATGAAGGGCGGCTCTAACAATCGGGTCGCAGCTGTGGCTTTCACACGACAGCCAAGCTTGTTCAGCCTCGCATGGTTCCGCTCCTGGTTTCTTGACCAACCGATAGAGACCTCCGTACCCGAAAACTATATCGTCCGCGTTCCTCGTTTCACCGGACAGCCCAACGGATTCTCCGTCGATCGCGATGTCGCCATCCTGAAGACCGTTGGTTCACTTCTCGACCTGCCAATCCCAAAGGTAGCGGCGTATGACCTGACAGTCAACAATCCCTTTGGGAAGCCATATATCATCCAGCCGCGCCTTCCAGGGCAGAACTTGTCTCGTTTGTGGAACTCCAAGACGCTGAATCTAGAGCAGATGAAGTCTATCGTGCGGCAAGTAACCCGGCTCGCTGAGACGATCGCCGCGGTGGAGGGTCCTGGCGGCAACATTTCGCTCAAGGCACTATCGTCCAATTCACCTCAACTCCATGTTGAAAGCCTCCACTTGGAGAACAAAGCTTTGGGAGACACTTCATATACTTTTCCCGACCCGCTTCCGGATACTTTCGAGCATCTCCTCAAGGTATGCGAGCGATGGAGCCAATTCCAGCGCGCGAGAGGCGCACCTTTCGACGAGATCTGGTACAATTTTGGCAGGATCATCAAGTCTCTGTATGCTCGTGATTTTATTGATGGACCATGTGTCCTGGCTCACCGGGATCTTGAATCATACAACCTACTCGCCGAGGTACGCAGCGAAACCGAGGTCGCTATCACTGGTGTCATCGACTGGGACTCGGCTGCCATTGCGCCAGAGTTCGTGGCGTATCGAGCTCCCTACTGGATTTGGACCGATCATAAGCTACTCAGTGACATCTCCTATCGAGAGGAGGCTGCAAACCTCCCTCCTGCGACTGAGCAAGCCGAAATTCTCAAGCAGGTGTTCATGGAGAATGCATCCGAGAAGTACAAGTTTTTTGCCTTTGCACCCGAAGCGATACTCGCTCGACGTATGTACGTGATCTTGAAAGAAGGTACATGTACGGACTGGCACATCATGGAATCTTGGAGTATTGTCCGGGATTGGATCAAACTCCACCCTGAGGATAACCTTCCGTTCGACGATCCAGAACCCAGGCTAACGCGAAGGTGGGAGTCAGTTCCAGATTGTGATTCTGGCTGTGAGTCTGATTCGAGCGTCATGTCGGACAACGACAGCGAGAACCCTGATCATCCATAGAATTTTGAGGGGACTTGACCGAATTGAGTTTGATTTCTTGGTATCAAGATTCGATCATCACGCAAACTTCGACTGCTATTGTATGGTTTCGTGTTTCTTTCATGCTTGATTATCATGCGAAACATCTATTTTGAATAAATATATGCCAAACATTAGATCAAATTCTCGTTTTTAGACACACGTCATTGGCATGTTACCACCGAAAAAGAGTCAGCAGTCCCTTGATAATTAGCCCCCAACTGCTCGTGCCATTTGTGTTGTTCTGTAAGAGCCATGGCGTCTGTTTTACAACATTGCGTTATACCCAGCTATGTGATGATCTGTATTAGAAATAAAACTTCGATGGAATGACGCTTCCTGACTGTGATATACAAAATCTTCATTTCCCCAAACATTGACTCACCTATACATTCTTGCAATATTTGTAGTGAGCGAGATTAGCGTCGCGGCCACCTTGACAAAAGACTCTGGGATAGCCTGACATATATCTCCAGCTAGCAGATGTTGCTCATGAATTTTAACTAACGGAAATCCTAATGACTTGCGTTCTCCATATCATCAGCATAGTTGGTTCCGCGTCGCTGTGCTAATCGCGGTCAGCAACTTATTTTTATCATAGAGGAAGCTGTGGCTGAGCACACACCCAATGTCTTTGTTAGGTAGGTTATGGCAATCACGTATATAGATCATATTCGAGGCCCGGCTGTATGCTATTGCAGACCTCGTCATACGCTTCAACAATGACGGCGAGGAAGAAAGAAATGACAATTATACAATTTTTACTGCTCTAAGATAGAACATGTGATGGCTCTTCCGTCTGATCCAAGATAATCCCACTCTTTCACTCCTATTCCCAGAAACTTAGCGCGCTTCTGCATCATTTCTGTCAGCCTATCATACTCCGAGTCTGGAAACACCACTACGTCCTCGCTATCATCTGTCCGGGAGACATCTACCACGTCCATAACAGATTCTGTACATAGTGTGACGCATTCCTTTACCATACCCATCAGCGGGAAGTTTTCCATAGGATAAGGGTTCCGCAGCAGGCCTTCGCGTACTGCAAGGTTCCCCAAGACTGTTTCTAGGAAGTCACCTAATTTTCCAGCAACGCACGCCTCATGAAGTCTCATCTCATCCTCTCCCCTGTTGAAGTATTCACGGTATACTTCTCGAAGCTGCATGCTTTCTCTAGGATCCTTGCAGTTCTGGAATCCGTAGTCTACCATAACAGCTCTCATCGGGTTGGCCAGGCTCATGATTGTAAACCGTTTGAGCTCCCACACACTCTGATGTCGTTTCTTTACAATACCCATCAAGTCTTTGAAATTGCGCATTCCGGAAATCTGGTCCGCAAGCTCATATCTGGTGAACAAGTCCACCATTTTAGATTCTTTCATAGCATTCCAAAACTCATTGAATGAACAATACGTGACGAGCAACCGATATGCATGAACCAGTTGCTCCAAAGATTGTTTGTCTGCAGCATTGCATAGTCCTAACGAGATCCAGTTGTCTTCATCTACATCTGGCCTGAATCCGTTGCGGATCTGGGCGTAGAAGATAAGTGCTTGCCGCTTTTCCAGGGGTTGAAGCTCGTGTATTCGCACTTTGCGTTCTTCGGGACTCAATAGCTCCTTTTGAGTCACCTCAATCAGCGCGGCAACTCCCAGTCCTCTGACTTCTGTCCCAAATCCTTCTTTGTTCTGAATCCAGTGCATGTCTCTTATCATTTCCAGGTCCCGAGTTTGGCAACATCGATAAGTGATCATCTCCTTGAGTTTTTTCTTCTCTACTGCGCTGCGCAGCTCATCTTCGTCGATTTGGTATTTGACGATAAGCCTACGGTAAAGTCCGAAAAGCCTCAATCGATCGTACCCGGATTCAAAGGATAGAAAGCCGTACTTGATTGCAACATCTTCGGGTGGAAATTCATCGGCATAGCAGGCGAGTACCAGATAGTCCGTAGCGTCAATAGGCCTTCCCAACCTACAGGAAAACTTGTGTCGATGCCAGTCGGAACGATAGCATTCGAGGCTACAATGGGCGGTTACCCCACACCTTTGACAGATATGAGTAAGTTCACAAGTAGCTTTACAGAAAGCACAAGGCTTTCGAATAGCAGCTACTAAGTTCTTTCCTTCAAGACTTCGAGAAACGCCTTTCCCACCCTCTTGGGTATGAGGAGGCTTTACAGAACTTTTCTCACTGCCATGGCTCACGCTCGTATATTAGTATCGCGTATAAGTATGGCCGCTTGGACAGGTAGAGACAACTCACTTCACAACTATCTTGCGTTTGCTAGACAGGCTCAGCCATTCAGCCTCTCTCGCGAGGAGTCTAGGGTCTTCGACTATCTTATTGAAAAGCGTTGCATGGCTCGGATAATTGGGCGGAATTGGGGCAGCCATCTCTGATTCTTTCTCTGCATTCCGGTAAGGCATATCATGTTCTACCACTTCATCCCAGAGAAGGTCTCTCAAGCGCCGAACAGACAACTCTAGCTTCTCAGCTACCTCAGAACTCGTCGATAGTGAGTTAGGAAACGTCCATTGTGAATAACACTTCCCATGGTTTCCTCGAGTCTTGAAAAAACCAATCTCTCGAAGTAAGAGCCCACAAAGAAGACAGGTCTTTTTGCTGAGCCCAAGATAGGGGAAAACCTCTAGGTTGAGGTTGTTGCAACCAAGCAAGTAGCTCATCAGCACCATCTCAGCATGAAAGTTCTTTCGTTTTTGGACTTGCTTAGTGAAATCGGATTGTTGCTTAGGAGTGACTGAGATTCCTTCTGTGGGTAATGGCCATAGCTTGACTTCCTTTGCCGGAGGGCTATTGAGCAGGACAATTTTGATCTTACGAAAGCCTGAGCATTGTTGAGCGGCACTTAAAAAGACCCTCGCACCCTCCATTGGCCTTGTGATATGCGCCAGCTCTTCTGAAATCCGGTTGAATTTCTTCGGTGCCAAAGAAGTACTTAGTCTGGTGCAAAACTCGACACTAGAAACCAGCTTTTCCACAAGCCCCACAAAGCCACGTACATCTAGATGGCCAGAAAGAACACGTTTGCACCCCTTGTCACTGAAGAAATACATTCCAGTTTTTCCATTCTCGAGTGAGATGAGATTTTCAGCATGATGCCGAATTCGATCTTTGTAATAATCGATCAAAGTATTCTGCAACGCTGCAAGTGGGTCCGAGTCGAAATGCTCTATGCAAGGGTCAGTTTTATCAAAACAGAATTGGGAGTTTGGAGGTTTCACAAACCGCCAACCGATATTTTCTCAAGGTCTTCGGCCAGGTATTCGAGCATTTTGATATCCCTGTCCGACCATGTTTGGCCCGCATTCGAGTTTCGAGCAATAACTATGGTTGCCTCCATTTCGCTGTAAATCAAAGCTGTGCTTGTGATCAATGAAGGGTCTTTCTTATAGCAGATTAGCTCCGCAAGTCGATCAAGAAAACCCTTCTTGATCGCTGCGTTACCATCTAAGTTTGGGGGAGTAATGTGATTCGTGCATCCATCCTCATCAAACTCTTCGTCCGTGTCAGCTTCTTCTTCGTCTGTGGAAGAAGGAAGAGGTATTCGCTGGTGCTGCTTGGCTTGGCACAAGGCTGCCAATGTGATTATTTCCGACTCAAGCTCAGGGTGAAAGTTCCACTCCACGGCATTATCCGAGTTCAGTAGTGCTGGAGGTGTGGGGACGACACTGATGCGGGACATTATGGTTCCGATTCATTTGGCTGGACAAATGCCGTGAAGGGGGACAATCACACAGTGTTTCAACATGTTGAAAGCTGAGATGATACTTATATGAGTGATATAAGATGAGGTGCCATGATTACCCCGCATGCACCTGGTGACAAGATGCATCCTGATTAACCAGAGTAGGCCTGTTGGATGCAGGAAGACAGCACACAATCCGTTGTGGCAGCTGGCTACTGGCTGATTGGCTGGAGGAGAACTGCTGCTATAACTCTTGCGTTCCAACCTGCGGCTGCCAAACCTTTTCGGAAACAGTCTACAGTATCTCAACTCAGCTCAGTAAATACTTAAAACGAATTGAACTCTATCTACAAGGACTATCCAATAGCTGCAAGACATGTACTATTGAGTATTCTAGCAATAAGGTTGTTTTGGCTTCCCATCGGACTGAATATTGTGTCTGACCTTCATATGCTTGACAACTCATTACCTGCTGCGCTCGCGCACTTAACAGTCATGTTGGCTGATTGACCTCCACGCACTACATTCGTCATGATACTGCTCGGCAACTTGCATCTAGATGATGCATCGTCTAGGGTGGTGTTATGCTAGCCTGTGCGCGACCTGCGGCCGCCCAAACGGTACAGCATTAGAAACGGTAGTAGATAGGAGACTTTTGCGTTAACCAGTGATACCGTGGGCTTTAGCCGCTTTCGCCGGTTGATGATGATAAGGTGCCGCCCGCTTTGGTTGACGCGCCGCAACACCAACACGGAAGGAGCAAGCCGCCGTGACGTAAACGCTGCTGCCTGTATCTACCAACACCTTCGCATTTGTTTGAACGACCTTAGCAAGCCTTCAAACTTCATCTTTCAATGGAGTTACTTACCATCTTCACAGCCTTGTTTCTTTCCTTGATCCATCTCGTAGCCTGTCAACAACAAATCCTCGGTGCGCAACCTCTTCTTCGCAATGCCACCTTGAAAGATGTTGATGATATTGCGAATGTCATAACTGCCGCGTTCTCTCCTCTCCCATTCTGGAAATATGTTTATCAGTTTGCCGAAAAATACCCCGAGGAACACCATCGCTGTGTACGCTTCGGTGTTACTCAAGCATTGACAGCGGCGTCCTATCACGTAGAAGTGATTGAGGCACCCGCAGAGAGCGACCTATCGGTAGTAGCGGTAGCAATGTGGCGGCAGAATACATCGCAAGATGGAATGTTTTTCTACCAATTGTCTAGTAAGGGCACCAAAACAGGGAACAGATATGCGCTGACTGAGATGGAGAAAAATGCGAGCACAGAGATATGAATCTCACTCATGCGGTTGACTGGATTCATAAATTCGACGCCGCAAAGCGAGAATACGTGGACAAACCTTTCGGCTCGAACCAGTTGTATCTGGATACTCTATGCACGCATCCAGACTTTCAGTTGCACGGAGCTGGGACAAGACTGGTAAGTAGGGGGATTGAGGTTGGCAGGAAAAATGAGATCAATGTCACATTGATGGCAGAGCCTACTGCAGCAGACTTTTACGTTCACAATGGGTTTGACTCCATTGTCAACGTCAGTATCTCGTCCATTGATGAGGACGAATGCTTTGAGTACAACGTTATGGCATACAACTTCGCTTCTGGCGAAAAATAGATTATGAGACTACTCGAAGAAAAAGGTCACCGCATTTGTAGTGGGAAGATACTACTAGCTGTCGTCTCCATGCAGGGAGGTACCACCCTGTTGTGAGAAGATAGTTCACGTGTAGGGTGCGCCTTTGAAAGAGGATTGTGCAAGCCTCCAAACAGCCCATTTCATATCCATAACCCGACTTTGTGATAGAAGTGGCGGCTCGCTTCGAGGACAACTGGTACACGAAGATTAAAAATAAACAACACGATCCCTAGTACTAAAGAATAATCATATTGATATTGCGTAGTTGGGTCTAAGGGGATTCATGCTTCGAGTCGGTTACGTATAACGGATTTAACATAGCAATAGCTACGCCGTATCGCGCAAGCTCCTCATACCTTTTGGACCTTTGATAGTGTATCTGTTTGATTGTGTTAGCATCATTTACACCGCTGAGAAGCTGCTTACAGCTTCTCTTCTGGGCCTCTATCTAGCCTCGCACTAGCTGTGGTGTTGATGGGCGCTGAGCGCGTCTTGGTCTTGAAAAGAGGCATTATGGGATAGGCAGAAGACCGATAGCCTGAACCTCTGTTACGAGTGGCTTGTCTTTAACAAGGTCAAGAAAGGGAAAGTAAGGTCGGCCTATATCAGGTGTGGCTGAGGCGCAGCTGAGCGGGGACACTCACTACAAGCGAAGTTGCTCTGACCTGCGATTCCCATCAACTTTATGCAGACAAGCTCAAGCTCCTCTCTAGGTGCTCGATATGGCCAGTTTCGAAGGAGACATCAACGGTCACGTCGTTATACCAGGTACCCTCACTGCAGCAGGTGGGACAACTAACTTCAACTTCGGCTGCTCGCCAGCGCAGGGTAAGCATGCCACTTCTGGACGTGTCTCCACTCGGACTGACACATAGACTAAGACTCCAAACCGCGCGAGCCCTTCACGACGGTGCCGTTTGCGCCCGACCCGGACTTTGTCGACCGGCCTGAGATCCTCGCATGGGTGCGCGACAAATGCGCGGGAGCGGGCGCGCGGGCAGCGCTGGTGGGTCTTGGCGGGGTAGGGTAAGTGGGTTAACAATACGTCGTCTTCTCTGCGCACACTACAGTGCTAACAGATCGAGCGCAGCAAGTCACAGCTCGCGATACAGTACGCGCACAGCATCCGCAATGCAAGCCAGCAGACGTTCGTCTTCTGGGTGCACGCCAGCACCCGCGCCCGGTTCAAGGAAGCGTACCAAGACATCGCAAACTGGCTACAGCTCCCAGGAAGAAGCGACCCGAATGTAAACGTGCTACGGCTAGTCAGCGAGTGGCTACGGGACGAGGCGAACGGGCGGTGGGTAATGGTACTAGACAATGTGGATAACGTAGAGACCTTCTTCCCCTCGCGGAAACGGCAGAGCCACGAGACAGACGCCAGCGCGCAGACACCGCTAGCCACCTATCTCCCGCAGAGCCGCAACGGAGCGATACTGGTGACGTCGCGGAGCAAAGATGCGGCAGCTAGGCTAGTAGGCGGTCATAACAGAATCCAGGAGGTGCTTGCGATGGACAAGGGCCAAGGACTACAGCTGCTACGTAACAAGCTAAACAATCCACCGCTCGAAGAGAGCGCCATAGAGCTACTGCGGGTACTTAACTACATACCCCTCGCCATCAGCCAGGCGGCTGCATATATTAACAGGCACGCACGCATAACAGTCGCAAGCTATATCGCCAAGTTTCAGAAGAGCAGTAAGAAGCGAGAGAGCCTACTTAACTGGGACGCAGGCGAGGTGCGCCGCGACGTGAGCGCGTCCAACTCAGTAGTGACAACGTGGCAGGTGTCGTTCGAGCAGATCCAACGGGAGCGGCGGTCTGCAGCTGAACTGCTGTCGTTAATGAGCTTCTTCAACCCGCAGGGCATACCTGAGTCGACACTTCGAAGATATAGCAAGGGTGCAGCAGAAGTGACTGACGAAGAAGACGAGGAGCAGGCTGACAGCAGGTTTGACGAAGATCTGGACACACTGCAGGCGTACTCGTTGGTTTCTATAACTGCAGACAACAACACATGCGAGATGCACGCTCTTGTGCAGTTCTGCACCCAAGTGTGGCTCTCGTCGTTTGGCAATGCATCGCAGTGGCAGCATAGATTCATAGCACTAATGGCGCAAGAGCTGCCAGATGGCGATTATGAGAACTGGGCAAAGTGCCAGCAGCTGCTTCCGCACGTAGAGCCGCTGTTTGAGAATGAGCCAGTTGCTGAAGAGGCGCTAGAGCCAAGTGCGAAGGTGCTAACAAACGCAGCGTGGTACCTGTGGAGGCAAGGAAACTATAGGATTGCGCAGCAGGTGGCAGCAAGGGGGGTTTCGTTTCGCCAGAGAGCACTTGGCCTAAACAACAAAAAGACATTAAACAGCATGGCAATACTAGCGCTGGTGTTGATGGATCAGGGCAAGTACAAGGAGGCCGAGAAGCTTTCTCAGCAAGTGCTAGAAGGGCGCAAGAAGCAGTTGGGAGAGCGGCACCCTGGCACGCTAAGGAGCATAGGAAATTTAGCGACAGTGCTACGGGATCAAGGCAAGTATAAGGAGGCTGAGAAGCTTCTTCGGCAAGTGCTACCAGAGTCTAAGCAAACGTTGGGAGAGCGGCACCGCGACACGCTCACAATCATGGGCAGTCTAGCGTTAGTGCTGCGGGCCCAGGGCAAGTACGAGGAGGCAGAGATGCTTCTTCGGCAAGCACTAGCAGCGCAGGAGAGGGAGCTTGGAGAGCGGCATCCTAGCACGCTGTTGAGCGTGGTAAACCTAGCAGTAGTGCTGGAGGATCGGGGCAAGTCTAGGGAGGCAGAGACGCTTCATTGGCGAGCCCTAGAAGGGTGCAAGAAGGTGCTAGGAGAGCGCCACCCCCACACATTGCTAAGTATGAACAACCTAGTGGGGGTACTGCGGGCCCAGGGCAAGTACAAGGATGCAGAGATGCTTACCCAGCGAGCACTAGAATAATGGACGAAAGAGCTGGAAAAGGGTTGTACCAATACACCAACTTCGATCTCACAACTCTTTTACGCACTCTCTATACTAGTATTGAGAAGCAATGGAGCTTTCCTAACGAGCTTATGAAAGGTACACGCAACAGCTCGGCTCTCAGCATCCAACAAGCGTAGCGCACTATACTCACTTCGTGTCTGTGCAGCAGGCTGTAGGAAAAGCTAGGATATGTAATGAGCTATAGGCCTTTGCTCCCTTGATTCTCTTCTACAATCTAGGTGTTTCTCTCTGGCCTGCTCTGTTCGATCCTCGGGATGAAACCCAAGGATTCATTTGAATACTATTCTGATATCGTTGCTCATACCTGCCAGGCCTCTCACACCTAGCCCCTTAACTTGCCATTGTGTACTGTCTTGCACGACATCTTACTGCCGAGACACTGTTTTGTATCCTTACTCAGACCAACACGCAACATAAATCTCAATGGCTGATTTCCTCAAAATCTTTGAGCTACTTTCTAGGCCGGAGTATTGACCAAAAGCTCCAAGCTTCAATTCTATCGTATAGCTAGTCAGATGTAGCGCAACAGGTGCGAAGATGCAACAAGGCCAGGTTTATTTGTAATGGATTTCCAAGAGTGCGATTAACATTGTAGTACTCCGATAGCACCTTAAGGTTTTCAAGGGAAATGACTTAACAACAATGCTGCTATAGGTGAATGAGAGCATGAGTTCCGGAAAGTTGAAATGCTTACACAAGGTTGTTTGTGATTTGGGGGTTTTGATTCAAACATAGGCCGGTGTGAGTTTCACTACCAGCCCAAGACATGACGCACCTTGGACATTGTATACGTACATCACGAGCCGGAAATTCGCTCTCATCTCTGATTCACAAAGCATAATTCGAGAAAGATCAAAATGCTTTATATGTTCCACACGACGCAAAGATTAGTATATCGGAAACTCGAGATTCTATATCCACCTCACGACCAAGACAGTAAAAACATCTCGACATGCCACCCATCCGTAGAATTCGAATCAGTAACCTTGCTGAAGTCAAGGAGGCTCTCCAGAACTTGCCATCCGACCTGCGAACTAAACTCGTATCATATGATATGCCCGATTGGTACCCTTCAGTGGATTTTTTTGAAGACGACAACATCTTTACGGCTGGTGGGAGCTACTCTACTGATGGAGAGAAGATAGCTGATTTCAGAGCTCGTATCTTCCTTCTGTTGTCTGACTTGTTTCCCGCCCATAAGGCTGAGCATCCCTCCATCAGACTGCTTGGTCAAGGCTCCTACAACATCGTTGTTGGTGTTGATGTGAGACCTAAGAGCAGACGAGGTGATGGTAGTAAACCTAGCGCCGAGGTAGTAGAGCTCTTCGGTAAACCTCCCAAGCCACGGACATTCGCGCTGCGAATCCCAGCGGAATCCTACTTTGGCTTCGACATTTCATTGGCGACCGCGTCTATAGGTGATGTCCATCAAGATATTGTCAATTTGCAGTTTGTAGGCCAGCGTCTCGAATTGCCCATTCCCAAAATTTTGAAGCATGACTTGACGAGGCTCAACCCTCTTGATAGGCCTTATACGCTGCAGAACTATATAGCAGGGGACAACTTGGGGCTTGCGTGGGCCAAGTTGAATCTAAAGCAGAAGGTGTCTGCGATCCAGGCAATGACTCAGATCGTAGAGAAGATTGCTTCTATTACTGCACCGGCGGCTGGCCAGATTGCTTTCAGTAACTTAACTTCTCCAAGCACAGCGATCAAGCTGAACGAATTCCTCATTCCGAACAAAGAACAGGCACGGAACGGTGAGCTACCAGATCGCTGCGAGGCCATGGAGCAGACACCGTATGAATTCTTGAACCGCTGTTGCAGCCGCTGGACCCAGCACGAAGAAAGGATTAGATTTCCCAACAGCGTTACTACCGGGTTGTGGTTCAAGATCATGGACATTATCTCCATCCTCGAGGAGAAAGGCTGGCTTGGAGACCGCTTCCACCTCATACATGGCGATTTCTTTGCCCGTAACATCCTGATTAAGGTCGTCAGCGACACAGCTGTCGAGGTCACTGGCATCGTCGACTGGGATATGGCTCGTTTTGTGCCTAAGTTTGTCGCATTTCGCGGCCCGTTTTGGACTTGGAATAGCATGCAGTTTGGTGAGACCAATGAGGATGGAGCAAACACTGGCGGCTATGGCCAGGAGGCTAAGGCGATGAAAGAAGCTTTCTTAAATGCGGCTTCTCCTGAGTATGCCACGATGGCGTTGGCTGAGGAAGCGATCATCGCACGGAAGCTTTTCAAGGTCGTCACTGGTGGACTACTTACAGTCAGCCAGCGCGATTTGGCTAACCAGATCATTGGACAGTGGGACGAACTCCATCCAGAACTCACCAAGCAGTATGTGGCGCTCTGAAGCAGTCCATCGAGTTTCTTGGCATTGTTGGTTTTGGCGGTGCACATTGATATTTTCGAATTTTCCTATTCTCAGACTCAAGATAGACATATTAGACAAGAATTGATTACTTTTACAACGAAATTCATTCGGATCCAAAACTGCCTCTTTTCAACTTGAATATCACTCGAAAGTAATATCAGCGCATCATAATGTAGCAGCAATGCCCTTTCGGTGGGATCCACAATCTGTTGTTCATCTCTATCATCTCGCCTTCCATAATTTCAGAGATTCGAGCGCCGCGACATTGCCGAAAAAATAGAGCAGCCGAAAATCGCAGTTCCATGTACGCGAGATGTATGCCGAGACACACTCTAGAGCCAAAGTCACCTCCCCTCTGACTTGTATCCCAGTGAATTTTAGGTTAGAGTCACTGGATACTCGCGCAAAAAGCTTTCTTTGAGCGGCATGAGCGGAAGGGTCGCGCAAAGCGAAAATTCCCGGATTCTGATGTGGTGTAAAGTTCGAGTAGAAGGTAGACTTGAGAAACCCAGAAGAGACTTTGTGTATCTGAGACACGCCTGCTAAGTCTGCAACAGCGACCGCATTTGGTGCGATCCGCACGACGCCGTCGTGTCGTTGATGAAGCTCGTTGACGTAAAAAAATCGTCGACCCGAGAGCGTGTGGAATCCAAGTACAATGTTGGTATATTTCGAGTACCAGGGACCAGATGACGTCGAGAGTGAGAACGATTCAGCTCTCGATAACAGCTTGTAGATATCAGCACATCATTTGGTAATGTGCACTCTCCCTACTTTGCTCAATAGAACACATGCAGCTAGAAACGGCGTTGCTATTAATTGTGGAAGCGACACCGTAGAAGCCATCATTAGGACGCATCACAGGATACACATCAATTCTCGGGAATGCAACATGCCAGAGGATTTCTTGGATTGAGTTCACTGCGTTTGTCTACCTGTGGAGCTAGGTATGCTCTCGCCATTGATGATGCCCCTTCCACCAAGCTTTTGATTCGAAATCTCTGGGAAATCATAATGTACTGACCGCATTGAAATTCGTAGAAGCACTGAAGAAACGAGCCCCTTCACTAAGTCTTTGATCCAAGTACTGCTTATACTCGTTTCCTGACGCCGCAGTGTATCGGGGGCATCCTATGCTCCAGAGAACGTTGCCGGCATGTATAGCCTCGAGCACGTCAAACCATCGTATGATAGCCGGTGAAGTTGAATTATGGTGCAAAGAAAAGAATTCCGTTTTGAGTGAGACATACTCATTCTCGAGCGACTTAATCCTTTCTTTCACTGCAGCTTTTGCTTCTTCCGCAGACATGGAGTACCATTTCATGAAAAGGTGTACAGCAGTTTTCAAGACAACCTTCTCGCGAGACTGGAGGAAAATCCTGTGCTCTTTCTCCCATGAGAAATAATCGTTGATGAGAATAGTAGCATCGTACAAAGGCCGAACAATCGGTTCGATGAGTTTTTCTTGTTCTTCAGTGAGACTGAAATCACATCCGAATCGGGTAAGGGCAAGAACAAAACTGTAAACATTAGTCGGGAACTTTTAACCAAAGAAGCAGAACAAGAACAACTAACTCCCAACCCGCATCCTCATATCGTTCCGAGAGATACGCAGCAAGTTCTTGATATTGACAATCTCGAGCTTCCATAGCAGCCTCGCCACGCTTCCATGACTGCAGCTGCTGGATCACAAGAGGGCCGAGGCAAGGATCTGTGCTCGCAAGTCGACTAGCAATTTTGGCTGTGACTTGCCGATTATGGATCTCCCAATCTGGACATAATGCCTGCAATTTACCACTAATCTTTGCGCTGATATCGGAGGCGGCTGTACTAGACTGATACACAATACCTGTCAGGAGATGCTGCTTCATATTTGCCACGCATCTGGGACATGGCTAGTGGAGATGTGGGGGAAATACACCTACCTCAAATGAATACCGAAAATCCACATCTATTTTCAACATCAGTAGACAAGAATTCTCGACATGAAAGGGACTTGCCATCGTTTATGAACACAGCCTCGTATATGTACGTGACGAGAGCGAGACGTTCAGGGAGGCAGTAAGGGTTGCATAAAGCTGCCCATCCGCCTGCACGTAGATGAAGGCACCCGCTTGAGAATCCCACATTAGCTCTTCCGAAGATGTCAATCTGACACTGTATTGAAGCGTCGTCTGACACTCGGGCGTCTTTGTGAATACGTGGGGTAAATCGAGAAAAGTATTCAGTATCATCACCGTAGAGGCTTGGTGATATTGGAAGTGAAGGATCAGAATGGGTTTAAGTTCCGAGCGATGTCATTGTTTTTACCTGACTTGTCTGTCACAAAATGGAGGATGGAGGGATATGTTACGGCATTTGGTTTAAGCAGGCTGAAATCCAGTGTAGATTTGATAGATGAGTAGGGATGAAAGGCAATTTATATAAGTCGCGGACAAGATCTGGTTTAGAAAAAAAACAGGATTTCAGGGCCAAATCGAGTATCAGATACCCTCTCATTCAGCTCACTAGCGTTTCCGTACAGCAATAACCGTTGGTCATCATTTCTAGAAACATACTCAAGGGATTGCATACTATCAGCAAGGTGGTGTGTACAATTCTTATGATGATCACACCCATTGTCGCACGCGTCTGAGTTGCGGTCTCTAGCTAACCAATTATTCATGTTAACCTTATCTAGTTGATGTCACTACATGTCTTAAAGGAACTTGATGTGACAGATACATGCAGTTGAAGCGCAGGATCAGCAACCACACAGGCACGATACTCTGCTTTATTGGCTGATCCCGGTGCATAAGGATCCCGACTACATAACAATGCATAGTATTATAGTGGATCCTATACCGATGAACCTCAAACGTTCTATGCTTTTTAATGTACTGAGCCCGTTTCGGGACTTCTATGATTTCTTTGCCCGCCTTGGTATTGGTCGGCGCTCTTGATTAAATGCTGTGTAACTTGATGACATACATACCTACCAGGTATTGACGAGATACTGTTCAACATGTTCTGCGGAAATTAATTTGACGAAAAGAGGTCTTAGTATTACGAACATGGAGATGGATCTCTGTAAGCACCGCGAGTGATCCTATTGCGTGCGTAGTTACGTGAAAACCATTTATCTCCACTACAGCAGCCATGCAGACATTAGTCACGTGCGACATCGATGTCTTACACTTTCGTTCTAGAAAAAGCAAGTGTGTGACTACGGTTGCCCAATCTGAGCTTGTATACGGAGTATTACCCCGCCCAAAACAAAGATGTCACGGCGTGCACAGCCAGTCAGAATGACGCGGGTGAATGGGCCGATGAAAGCCCGCCCCACTTCCAATCCGGTGGCGTCTCTGCAGATGCGCATATGCACAAACTACCAGACTAACCTGCTGCTACTCTGAGCATATGCAATGGCGGAGGGTGCGGATATCGCAATCGTCTCATTCGACAAATTCATCAATGGCGACGAGGCCGCAAAACGGGCCATCGCGAAGCAGGTTTATGACGCGTTCTCGACAGTCGGGTGGGTGTACCTGAAAGACCACGGTATTCCGCAAGAGCGTGTCGACGAGATATTCAGATTGGTGAGTGTCTTGTAGCACTGTGAGTTAACAGTCACTAAAATCTGCCAGGCGAAATCGTTCTTTGATCTTCCGTTGGAGAAAAAATATACTTGGCGCCTCAAGGATGCCGAGATAAACCAAGGGTACACTGGTGATGGAGACGAAGCAAACGGCGGCACTGATCACAAGGAATGCTATGAGCATCGTCGCTTCAGAAATCCCTTGTGTCCTACAGATGTCGATCTTCCGGGCTTCCGAAAGACGATTGATGAGTTTTATGGCCAGTGTTACAGCCTAGGCATGAATGTACTCAAGTGCCTCGCAATGGCTATGGATCTCGGAGACGACTTCTTCGACCATATTACCAAGCAGGCTGATCCTCAACTCCGCCTCCTCCACTACCCCTCTATCGAGAAAAAGGTCATTGAGCAAGAAGGACACGCGCGCATTATTCCGCATACTGATTTCGGGCTTTGTACTCTCTTGTTTCAAGACAATGTTGGTGGCCTCGAGGTTGATCCTTTCCATACTGGCAACTACAAGCCGGCATTGCCAATTCCGGGAACAGTACTTGTCAATATCGCGGACTTGCTCCAGCGATTGACAAATGATCGCTGCAGAAGCACTAGACATCGCGTCGTTAGCTCAAAGACTTCAGGAGACGTACTGCCTGAGAGGTTTTCGATCCCCTTCTTTATCCATCCGGATCCCGATGTGCTGATCGACCCAATACTTAAGGAAGAGGGCGAAGTGAAGAAGTATGAGCCAGTAAATGCGGGTGAGTGGCGAGTATGGAATACACGGAAGAACTACCAAGCACTGTCACCGTAAGTTGCGTGGATGTACAGCAGGTAGCTGTTTGGGAGGCGTCATGAGGTGGTTGAAGAAGCGAATTCCATTTCTTAGTAAGCCGAGACAAACCTATAGCATCTTCGTATACTGGGTACAGGGTGCAATCAACTTGTCAATTCTAAAAATTATGCATATGCCGCAGGGAAAGTAGTTATTCATGAGTTACTGTACCGAACCCATCATCTCGGTTCTGGATCCATACTAAACAGCAACCCATCCGTGCGCAAGCATACCAACACTGCAAGGTGGAGCTCGCAATATAAAACATCTGTTGGAGACATAAAGGTATCGGACGCGGCAGGGTAGTTGGTGTTTGAACCGGTCCACGCACTGCGCCACTCGAGTGGTACGTCGCATTCTGTGGCCAAACAAGTCTCTACCTAGAGCCAGATAAACGCTTGTTGGCGGGGTTCACACGCGAGACTTAGATGACATTTACGTAGGGCTGGCGGCGTACTGCTTTCATTGGCTCATCGAGAAAGGGCCTGGACGCTTGGCATGTGGCCACCGTTTTTCCTTTCCGGTCTTGCACACGAGCTATTTAAAGTGGAATACTTATAATTATCAACGTATATCGTCGAATTCCCAAGGCGCAATCTGGCGTGTTCTTTGACCACATGACCGCATCGGGCAAGGCGTCCGGGGCCAAATCAAGAATGCCCTTGCGATTGTTCCCTTTGTTTGCGCACGGAAACCGACTGTTAGCAGCACTGCCTCCATGATGTGCCTACGCATTGCTACAAACACGCTTGCAAGACTTGATCATGGCCATGACAGCATCCCCATACTCTTTTCTTCAATGGTATCACGATCACTTCACCATTGAAAGCTGAGAAATAAACAATGGCCTCAATACTTTTTCCTCGCGTGGATGGCTGTCCGGCTGGAGGCGTCTTCTATGTATGCAATGGCTTTCGTGGCTGCTGTTCTATAGACCCTTGTACACCAGGCAGTACATGCCCAGCCGAAAAGGACCTCACTCCCGGACGATGCAAGTTTACTTCCATGTGATGGATGGATGAAACTGACACCAACCAGCGTCAAGTGCTATATCGAGTACTCTGGCTAGTAGTACTGCCTTTACTATCAAGTCAACAGATCCACCGAGCTCGGTGATTACGACCACCAGAGATGTAACAGCTACTTTACAGCCGTCCTCAAACAGCTTTGTTGAAGCCTCAACCAAGACGGTTACAGAGAAGGCGTCAGGAATAGCGCCAACCTCGACCGCAGTGTCATCAACGTCGAGCCATGCACATTCAACGCCAGTTGCAGCAATCATCGGTGCAGTACTCGGTTTTGTTATTCTCTGTGCTTTTATATCAGTCATCTTCTACTTCCTTCGAAAACGCCGTCTCGCAAAAGTATACAAAGCACCAGACTACCCTTCACCGTGGGTGGGTGGTGACATGACACCCCAGCTTTCGAGTAAGTCCGAATATAGTGCAGTTAGGACCCGAACATACCAGTCTGATTTATACTTAGACAAAGCTTCCATACTATTTCAGCAAAAGGTGGCAGCATTGTATGGAACTAACTCGACTGATCGATTGGAGCCCCCACAGTTGGATAGCCGAGAGGTTCTGCATGAGCATCGCCATCGAGACTTGGGCGGCCATTATGCTGAGCTTCCAGCAGATCCGCTACCATGGCCCGGCCATTCTGCCTAACGATACATGTGCTAAATAAAGAAAAAGGATCTGATATTTTGTTATTTCGACAGCAAGAACACCAGGGCAAAAATGTTATAGTATTAGAGGATAGACTCGCAAACAAGGCGAAATTGCTGACATGGCGCCATGCAACGAATTGTATGACTAGTAGGAATGCAATAATGGTTACCACAGACGAACACACCGCTTCTTTACATGATATCCCAGATGGTCACCTGGACAGGAAGAACTCACGTGCAGAATGAAACAGGAAGCAATGTAGCGATATACAAATCCTGCGCAACACTTTCGAGTTCGACCGAGCCAGATCTATGAAGACAAATAGAAAAAATATTTTTAGAATAGCCAGAAAGTTGTCTCGTATGTAGAAATCCAAAATTCCATCGAACTTGCTGGGCGGATCGGACATCGTACAAGGCCAATCACAGAAAGTGGTCATGGGCCCCGCTGACGTCACACTTGGGCAGCCATGTCCGCATGCTTGTAGGCCTCGTCGCAGATCAATTGCGCAGACCTAAACTCGTGTCAACTTTACCCGTTTTATTTTCAAAAATCTCCATCCTCTGATCCAGTCCCTATTGCTGCCATGTCTGAAGAAGCTGCACCATCTGCAGCATCCGCCGCAAAAGAAGCACCCCCTTCCATACCCCGCTATTTTCGCAACGACGCGCCGCTCGCACGACGGGACCCTCACAAGCAATTACTAGCGTCTCTGGACCGGCTGATCACCGACTATCCTCCGCACCACATTCCCCCAGGCGGAGGCTTATACTATGGGCCCATCTCGGTAGCTTTTCTCTTCTATGCGTTACACGACCTGTATCCGGACTTGAAACTGGATGGCTACCCCTTGAACACATGGTCTGCAGCCTACATTGAGCAGGCGCAGACTCACATCAAGGAATTCCCTCCACCTTCTCCTAAGAAATGTGGTGTCTCAAACGACATCATGTCGCTTCTTGCGCTGTACGCCATAACAGCAAAAGACCCCGAGACTGTCAAAGAGCTGTGTGATCACGCTGCTGTCATGCTGGAAGACGGAACGTCCAACGAATGGCTCTATGGTCGTGCAGGCTATCTGTATCTTCTTCGGCTAGTGCGCAAGGCTTTTGCCGACAACAAGGAAATCACCGAGCTCATTGAGGATACCGCGGACGAGATTATCGAAAACATCATGGATAGCCCACGTCCCTGGAAATGGCATGGAAAAGCTTATGTTGGCGCCGTCCACGGGGCTATTGGTATCATTACACAGATCGTTCTCACCGATCCTGCATGGGCACCCAAATTGGATGCAGAGCTAGGCGCTCTGCTCAGCTACCAGTACGAAAGCGGCAACTTTCCCTCATCGCTGCCGCCAGGGCGGGACAAGCTCGTACAAGTCTGTCACGGGGCTCCCGGAGTCGTCACATCCCTACTTTCAATTCGAAAGTACTTTCCTGGTCTCCACGACCGCATTGACAGGGTCACAGCAAAGGCTAGAGAGTGCATCTGGGAAAGAGGACTTTTGACTAAGGAGCCCTGTCTGTGCCACGGCATCACTGGAAATGCGCTTGCTTTGGATGGTAAGCAGTTCGAACACTTCATGACTTACACTACGGGCCATGAGATTAAATCCATGGCAAAAGATGGAATGCTGGAAAAATCGGACGATCCATCATCGCTATGGTGTGGCGAGGCTGGCCGTGCTTGGGGTTGGGCGGTTGCGGACATGGAACTGGACAAGCGGCTGCTGGGCTATAACGACATCTAAGACTATGATACGCCTGGGCCGATATCACCATCAGGTACACTTTACGACGTTCACGATTACGGCAACCGGACAGCCCACAAGCTACCAGGGCGTTGCACACATGCAATGGTCTTTCCAGATGCTCATGTTCGGATGAACCGATGACTCGGCTCGTTCTAGTTACACGAAGGAACTTTTTAGCGTTTGATGCCGGAAACTCCGATGCTGAAATCCACTATTTCCGTTCTCTTGCAACGTCCCACCACCGTGAAGCCCAATCGATTGATGCAAACTGGTGTTTCACTACATCTCACCAACGTGACACGTGAGCAGCAAACAGCCAAGGGTAGTATAACAATTCTCGTTTTGCATGCGATCATTCATCATCAACACGTGTTTGTTCCTGTTACCGTTTCCTAAACATGTAGCCGCTACCAACTCACACTGTAAAGTGGGTATTTTTAAACGCATCGCACGACGATGACTTCATGATTTACTGGGGTGACCAAACTTTCGTTATGAAATTAATCTCAATAGATTAGCAGCCACGGCAAACGCACAGAAGGTGTGCTCTGTCCTAGCCGTTGTAGACAACCACGTCGCCGCAACCATGGAAAAGTTGTTAGGTACAGTAAGGTACGCGCGTGTCACAAGTTGCACAATTCCTCGACTGGTCTTGTTGTGGCATGATCGTACACCCACAGCTGAAGGCACAAAGGACAAGGGCAAACCGAATTCATCCATGGGTGTCTTCAGCATGCCAATGCTACTCCCTATCTGACTTCTTCAAGTGTCTTCCCAGAATCTGGAACTTTTTTCTGGCTACCTCCGATTCTATCTCTGTCATATCGAGAGGTATGTTAGTCCTACACTTGTGCGATCTCTCCGACCAGCCTCGTTCTAGTCAGTCGCTGATGAAGTCCACACTCGCAGTCGAGGCATCATCATCCCAGATCGGCTTTGCACCAGAACCTCGGCAGCTATTGCCGCGCCTTGTGTCCTCATTGGCACTCGGCACACCTCATTCAAGCCACGTGTGCCTGAGAAAGAGTGAGTGGAGTGTTTCCTGCGTGGCGGATCTCTAGACAAGCTATCTGTGTTGCTATCAAGACTTTCTACGCCACAAACCTATTTAGTCATGACTATGGTGATAAGTGGCTTATCGTCTCTGCTTGATGCGAGATTGATTGCCTCTCTCAACGCACACTATAAAATCACGCTACTAGCATTCCAAACGTGTTCGATCCACGTCACGAATACACGCACAAAAGAATTGTACTGCAAGCTTTCACTCGTATTCTCGTTGGATGGCTCGTGGCATTGACTGATTCATTCCGAACATGGAGCATGCCAATCCCCAAGTATGAATATCCATGCACTTCCACTGACCGGTCTTCAGCTGATAGAACCCAATTCTGCAAAGATTTTCGCCCACGATGCCTAGTTTACGTCTAATCCAAACCCTGGCATCTCTGCTGCTCGTTTCGTATACCTCATCCACACCAATCCGATATGAAGGGCCCCACGTGACCCGGCAGTCTAGAGTTGGGATAGTCACCGGGGCTACTTCACGAGACGAAAATGGTAAATCAAGCCAAATTTCAATGTAGAGCTCGCTCATTGACATGCTCCAGGTAGTGTGTACACACGGCGCGAAATCCGAGACTTGAAGGACAATTACCCCGACCAATGGAGTCTGTATATCTTGGCATTAGATCGCCTCCAGAATGTGGACCAAAGCGATCCGTACTCTTTCTACGGTATTGGATGTGAGTAAGATGTCCCTGAGCCAGTGCTACATGCTAAGAGAGTCTGATAGCAATTCACGGGAGACCATTCCAGACATGGGGAGATGCACCAGGTTTACCAAACAAGATAGGCAAGGCGGGTTACTGTCCACATGACAACGAATTGTTTTTGGGATGGCATCGCCCGTACCTCGCGCTGTTTGAAGTGAGTGTTACCTTCTCCTCTATTTAGTCGGGTGCACATTGAATATTAGAAATCAGAAGCTGACTAGACATAGCAAGTACTTTCCAGTCACGTACACGACATAGCTGCAAAAGCTCCCGCAGACCAGACCCAACGCTACCTCGCTGCCGCCAATGAATTCCGCTTACCATACTGGGATTGGGCTCAGGGGACGAAAACAGGGCCAGTACCGGATGTTTTCCTCTTTCCCACCATCACGATCAGGGATACAAGAGGCGTCTCAATAGCGCTAGACAACCCGCTGTTCTCGTACAAGTTCCATCCCTTGCCACAAGGATTCGAGGGCAAGGCAAGCAGAGAGTTTACTCTTCCCAGATAGCAAGCTGACAATATATCAGTGGCGATACATCAACACGACTATTCGATGGCCAGGTTCTGACGACCCATGGACGCCATCACGACCTTCAATGTTCGCAGAAGCCTTTAGAAACCAGTCCAACAATCTCGTCTCGCAAACTGGCGTCGCCTTTCGATCCAGCACCTTTTCACGCTTCACATCTACACTAGAAGACGTCCATGGCTGGGTCCACGGCGTCATCGGTGGAGGTTATCAACGCGAGTCACCATACTGGGGCCACATGTGGCCATTGGAATACTCAGCTTTTGAGCCGCTGTTTATGCTTCACCACGCGTAAGTTCACTTGAAAACAAGCACGCCCGAGAAAAGAAAAAATTGAACTGACAGTACCGTATCCAGTAACGTAGACCGACTCTTCACCCTCTACCAAGCCGCACACCCAGATGTCTGGATGCAACCCTCAAACATCGGCACACAAACCAACGTCTTCCTCGCCGACAACCAGCAAATCACCGCCGACACACCACTTCTCCCCTTCCGCAAAGACGCAACCACCTTCTGGACCACCAACGCCTGCCGCGACACCACAACCCTCGGATACACATATCCCGAGACGCAGCGCTGGAAATTCACCTCGGACGAATCTTACCAGAGCCAAGCTGCGTCGGTCATCGCACGACTCTACAGCGGGCGGGTGCGCGAGCAAATGACGCAGAAAGTCGTTGGCGAGAAAGTCACGCTGTTTGGACAGATGCTGGCACAGAAGAACAACGTGTTTACCGACTGGAGCATTGAGTCGAGCGTGCCGACAGATGCGTTCCGGGATACATTCCGCGTGCAGTTTGGTCTTGTGCCGCTGGGGGCAGAGAAGCCGGTGGAGGTGGGGAGTTGGATGGTGCTGTTGCCGGCACATCAGAATGGCGAGGACAGTGTGCATCAGGGAACGGATAGTAGGGTGTTGTCTGGTATGACAAGTCTGACGGCTGCGCTTGTCGATCTCATGAATACTGAGATGCTGGCAAGTTTGGAGCCTGGCGATGTGGCACCGTTTCTTAAGCTCGCGTTGAGGTGGGATGTTTTAGATGTAGGTTTTGCTCGAGCATTGCGGTATTTTTGTGGAGTTGTTAAG
The DNA here is from genome assembly GCA_026262405.1 of Curvularia hawaiiensis. Classification (NCBI taxonomy): domain Eukaryota; kingdom Fungi; phylum Ascomycota; class Dothideomycetes; order Pleosporales; family Pleosporaceae; genus Curvularia; species Curvularia hawaiiensis. The sequence continues at coordinate 628,922 of JAODYC010000001.1, read as the reverse complement.
CTGACATTCATAGGATGATGGGATGCCGATGCCGAAGGCGATGCAGGAGAAGATCAATGTCACGGTTGTGAGTACACAGGCGAGGATTCCAGAGGAGAAGGGGGCGCCAATTGAGTATGGGGCGGATAGCAGTAGGTATCCGGAGCTTACGAGAGGGAGCAGGGCAGGTGGGATTCAAGACAACTGGGTAAGGGTGCCAGGCCTTGTTTGTGTTTCGGGGAGTATGAGATCACTATTGTGAAGATGGGATTTGGAGGACGGTAGGAAGTTCGTTTCGATATTTTGAATGGTCTTGCATGTAATGGATGCTCTACGGTTAGCCTTGTATGTTTTTGCTCGAAAGTTCTAGTTGCAGACTTCATCTTCAGAATGGGGAAATCATTCTTCGATCAGACAAGATTCGTGGCTTTTATTGAGCCAAGCTTGGGATGTATCTGCGATGCGTTGTTGCCTCGGCTGAAACAGAAACCTCGCCTGGAATGTTTGAACATCAGAATCTAGACATGGGCACATGGTAAGGTTTTGATGACGTGCAGCAAGAGCACATAGCTTGTGTCTATTTCAAGATGGTAGTGAGTATTGCGCGTGGATTTAGAATATCGTAAATACATGGTTGGCTGCACCCAGTATGATAGTGTGTCCATGGTGAGCGAGACAACACCAGTCAAGGACATGATATGGGCCAAGAGTGAGGAATGAGGTGATTGAAAAAGACCAGGAAGGAGGTCGGAACACGTTGAGTGCTGAGATCATTTCGGTTCTGCAATGTGGAGACAAGCAAGCTATTCAACAGATGTGTAGCTATTTCCGAGAAGACTTCTCAAGCAGGCGTTGGAGAACAATGTTGATACAGATTTTGGGCTGAGTTTTGACAAGGGAACTGACCTTTGGTCAGTTGTCGTATGTTGATTGTGGTGGTTTCAGTTAGCTGGTTGCGTTGAACAGCAGCGTCAACCACGCCCAGTGCGGAAACGCACGTTTGAAAGCCATGGTTCGCGTTAATTAGTCGGGGCAAGGTCGTTCTGTAGTCGAGAATTGGCAGTACTATCGCAGTCGATCCTCTGTCCAAGAAGTCAGCTACATGTACCCATGCCAATTTTCCAGTCGTTTTAAACTCACGCATCTTGTTGAGCTCGTCGAGGATCAGCTGCAGCTCGTCCTCGTCCATTTTGAGGGAAGGGATGAGCGTCGTGGCCTCCTCGGCGGTGTCGGGGGTCAAGGTTCCTGGCGGGGCTGTCAGCAACTCATTTTCAGTCGCTTGGTCGCAGGTATGTATTACCCAGCAGAGCCTTTTCGACGACTGAGATCTCGGGGTGGGCGTCAAAGAGGGCGGCGATGGAGTGTAAACTGTCTTCCTCTTTGTAGCGGGCAAAGGTGTCGAGGTAGTCGAGAAACTGGGTTATTGTGCTGGCCGAGTGTCAGCCTCACTCTTTGTTTGCCTGGTGCAATCTGCAAATGCCACTCACATGCTGTCGTTGTAAATGCGGTCGCGCAGCGGGTTGTTCTCGGGGTCCTTCTTCTTGCGCGCCTCGTGGACGGCTGTGACGACGGCGCGGGCCTCGGAAACGGACAGGGCATGGACGTCTTCGAAATCGCCCAGTTTGATTTCAGTGCCCATTTCCTCCTCCTGCTGGACGGCGGGCTTAGGGCGCGAGACCAGCCTTGGGGCTTTGAAGACGGGTGGCTCAGGCCTCCGAGCCGCGTTTTGCTCGCCGTCTCCCTCCATGGCGTAGGTGGTGGTCGGAACGGACAGGTAGGCGGAGGCTTATCGGTATGCGAAACGTCTCTGTACTTTTTTTGGGGGGCGGTCGATGGACGAGGGCGCAATGGGGGGGAGCGAAAGCGGAAGCGACTGGAAGTGGAGGTGTAGGTGCTTGGGCGCGGACGCGATGTCACGGGACCAGGAGCAGCGGCGGTGGCAGTGGCAGTCGAGTGGCAGGGACGAGATGTCGACGTCGAGCGCCAGACGGGGAAGTCGCGACCGAGCCGACGCCAAGACGCGCACCGAAACAGTCGGAGCTCACCAACTCGAACAGAAACGCACTTTGCGGCTCTTGGAGACACGAGGAAGATGCAAGCATGTCGAGATTCACCTGGTGTATTTCACAGTATTGGCACCCCATGGCCATGTGGACTATACATGGGCTTGAGACGGCTCGATCAGACTGGTCCGGTACAGCAAAGACTGGGACACGACCGAGCGAAGAACTAGAGGCTTGAGCCAGGCCTACCTTCCCTTACCCGGCGGGCTTCCCCGCCTTGGACGCGGTGATGCTGACTTGGATTGGGTTGGGGTTCCGCCTGCAGACAGCCTGCAGCAACATGCGCCAGGAATAGCCTGCTGCCCTGGGCGCCGCCTCGACGTGTTGCAGCGAGGGCGACGGCGTGCACAGCGTCCCAAAATAAAACCAAAAAGGCGCCTGTGAGCCGCCTGGTGCTGCGGGTGTAGATCGAAATACAGCCGCCGCCCAATGCGGACAGTAGCGCGTGTCGACACTGGCCCATGCCTCTCCTCTCTATCCCGACCACGCCCCGGCGAAGCACGACACAGAAAACACCCGCCAGCCTCGCGCCTCGTCTTCGCTGCCCCCAAAGCGCCTGCTCGTCGTGCGCTTGTTCCCGTGCCGGTCACCTGACGCTGCTGCTGCTGCCCTGCTGCCCCATCCCCACCCGCACGCCACCACATCCATCTCCTTGGCCGCCCTGCCTGCGTTTCACCAATCGCTCAGGGTCACACCCCGGCCAACCTAATTGCACCGCACTCCCTCCCATCCCGCTGCGACCGCATGTCGTCGTCGTCGAGCTCACCACCACGCCCATTGTACCATATCCCCGCCGTCGACCCATCGCCCGCCCGCTGCTAGACGCTGCGCATCCCCGGCAAGAGCGCGCCCGCCAGCACTCGCCCGCCCTGCTGCCCGTCAGCCACCTGCCCAGCTGCCGCCATCGCCTCTCACATCTTCGCTGGATCCTCGCCGCCACACTTCCCACCAACGCTTCGACGCCCGTATCGCGACACGTGCCATTGCTGCTTGGCCCCTGTCCGTCACCGCCTCGTCGTCACGCACCCCCTTTGGCCCCTCGGCTACCGCCAAGCATCCTCACCTCCCCCTACATTGCAGAGGGAGCATCCTCGAAACTGGCGTAACCGGACATGGGCACACCAGCGGAGGGACCGCCTCCGATGGATCACCAGGGCGCCCAACACCCGTACAACAACAATGACCCCAACGCCAACGGCCTCCAGCGCCGGGCCACCGACGACGGAGCATCCTCATCCTCCCTCGGGCCCCACGACCGCATGGGTTACCCCTCACGCTCCGCGACCGACCCTGGAGAAATGAACCAACCCGTCTCCAAGCCCAAGCGCAGCGGCAAGATCTGTGGAAAGTGCGGAGAAGGACTGACTGGCCAATTCGTCCGAGCCTTGGGCGACACCTTCCACCTCGAATGCTTTACCTGTCATGTAAGAAGCTCTTCCATTTTGCTGTCCGAAGCAGAAGACAACAACAACAACAA
>JAODYC010000001.1:599299-620134 GCA_026262405.1 Curvularia hawaiiensis | reverse complement strand
CGGAAAAGTATCCGGGGAGTTGGGGATGTGATGCGCAGAGTTTGCGGGATTACGAGGCTAGATCTTGACATTGGGTTCAGGTACGATGTTTTCCTGCTTTGGTTATCAAAAAGAAGTTTGTTTGGAGTTAGAAGAGTGACGGTTGTGATGTAGACACGGAAAAAGGTCGACGTCTACAGCGAGTGAGGTTGGGTGGCGCTAGCGACGGAATGGGATAAGCGGCCTGGGGTTGGATAGAACCGCTTGCCAACCCAACCACATGTCGTCTCGGATGAATGACGGTTGTTGGTATTCTCCAACATGAAATTCTGCCTAGAACCACTTGGCCAAGCTTGACGCATTGAGGTTGCAAGTGCCGAGAACTAGCGCTTCCCACCCGGCTCCTCGACATCTAAGCCTCAAGACGATCCGATCTGCAGCCAACCGGGCCGTAAGCGCTCACTGCGGCGCCCTATGTCGGTCACCGAAAGCTTTTTCCATCTCGGGACATACGAAGCGATCCAAGCCCCGATTTGCCATTCGATAGGCGCGAGGATGGGGGTTTAATGTGAACTGACCTTGAAGGCGTCTACTTTATTGGACAGTTATAACATACATGAGTCACGCACACTGTGAAATATTGTGTTCATAGAGTCGTGCACTGAACTTGCTGATGTGAGACATAGATACCATGTTGAACCATTCTAACCCATAGCGGTTACAAGGCAGCAAAAGTGCGAGTCATCAGCTTCCTGGACCCCATTGTGTGCTAGTCGGCGAAAGCTAAGATGTACAGCATCGTGTGCGATGTGGAGGTTCCTCGAATATACTCCTGAACCTCGCGAATCGGCCCTGTGTCATGCATGTAGCCCTATGAGACGATCACTTGGAGTTTAAATTTTCGCTAGTCTATCCAATACACCCCCTGGATAACCTACTGGCGGGAGCATACCCGCGGCAGACGCTTCCGCCCGCAGCGTTCCTATCGATAAAACTAGCCTGAAAGAGTATGGCAGTATAAGATCTCGGAGCGAGTATCTGGTGAGATGTTACGGGCAACGCCACGCTGGTTTTCAGCCCCAGCGGCCCCAGTGAGGCTGTATCTGCTGCCTTCTGATTTGACTTGTACATATAAGGTTACGAAAGCAAGTTCAAACCAATTCCAATTGCTAGGATATTCGAGACTTTTTACTTCAAGAAAGTCTTTCTTCCTTCACTCACTTTTGGTTGTTGTTTTTCCCGGCCTGTTGATACCTAGTTTCTCCACCATGACTCTGGTAACAGCACTGGTTCCTCAATGGGATTTTTTGGTTCTTTTTTCAGCCGCTCTCCTCGTATGCTACTTGGGTTGGATAATCTACACCAGATACTTCCATCCGCTGGCCAAGTACCCGGGGCCATTCTTCGCGTCCTTCACACGTCTGTGGCTCATCATCGATGTCGCTCGGGGCAGTTCCGAGAAGACGCAACGGCGTCTACACGAGATATATGGTCAGTCTGAACAACAAAATCTCTTGTGCGGTCGGCATTGACGTTCCTAGGTCCGGTTGTTCGGATTGCGCCAAACGAAGTCGCCATAGCGGACCCTGAAGCCATCCGAACCATCTACTCAGCTCATTCTGGCTTCACAAAGGTCAACTCTCTATCGCCGTACTTTCCCAGAGTAGCAATGCTAAATTCAACAGACCGACTTCTATCTCCCCTTTCGAGCGCAATGGGGAAGATACCCAGACGCTTTCACGAATCTCGACGAACGGCAACATGCTGAAAGAAGACGGATAGTCAATCCACTTTACTCCATGTCGAACATCGTGCAGCTGGAAGAAGACATTGAAAAATGCGTGCAACTACTCGTCGCTAAGTTTACGGAGTGTGCTGTCAAGAGCTCAGTCATTGATATGTCAGAGTGGGTGCAGTGGTAAGAATTTGTAGTTGTCGAGTACTTGACTTTCATTTCACTCACGTCGCAGATAGGTATGCCTTTGACTCTATCGGCGAACTCTTCTTCAGCCGCATGTTCGGCTTTTTAAAATATGGACGCGACTACAATGGCTATATCAACGCCCTGGACCTTCTCATCCCCTTCATCGCTGTTGCCTGCGCTTCACCTAGCTATCTTCGCCCGCTCGTTCTTGCCAGCGGCGCTGTAATACCCCGCGTTTTCAAAGCCCTCAAAGCCCTCAAGCACATTGAAACAGCGTCCGAAGCATGTGTTGTAGAGCGCCAGAACCTCATCACTAGCGGAAAAGGCGAAGATTTCGAAGACATGCTGCAGAGCTTCTTTGATACTATGAGAGAGAAAGGCCAACAAAAAGACTTTGGCTTCACAGAGATCAAGATGGAAGCATACGGCGCATTGTAAGCTTACTTACTCCCCATAACAAAGCAATATTCCGCAAAGGAAAGAAACTAATTTCTCCAGCATCGCCGGATCCGACACCACTGCCGCAGCCATAACATCTATTCTGTACCACCTCATGCACTCACCAGCTGCCTACGCCAAACTCACTGCGGAAATTGACCAAGCGGATCAAGACGGCCTGCTCAGCCCCAACATTCAATACCACGAGGCAGTCGGCCTACCTTATCTAATGGCCTGCTGCAAAGAAGGCATGCGTCTTCACCCCAGCGTCGGCATGACGCTGCCTCGGCTTGTTCCAAAAGGTGGGTGCGTCATCGCCGGGCATTGGTTCCCTGAGGGCACACAGGTCGGTGTCAATGCGGCGGTGGTACAGCGCGACAAGGCTGTTTTCGGCGCTGATGCGGACGAGTTTGTACCTGAGCGGTGGTATACGCCTGAGGCGGCTAAGATGGAGAGATATATGTTTCAGGTGAGTCAATGTCAATCATGCGTTGGTGAGTTGAGAAAGTGGTACTAACGGAATGCAGTTTGGCGGAGGTGCGAGAACGTGCATTGGGAAGAATGTAAGTCTTGCCAATCTGTATAAAACCTGATTTGGTTTGTGAAAGAGAGCTGATATCAAGGATTAGATCTCACTGTGCGAGATGTACAAAGTCATCCCCCAGCTCGTGCGCTCGTTCGACATGCAGTTAGCAGAGCCAGAGCGCGAGTGGGAGACACGAAACTACTGGTTCAACAAGCCAAGTAAAGTATTCACGAGGATACAGTGTAGGGACAAGACTTTCACACGGGCACCCTAGATTGGATATACAAGGGTCTTTCGTTTCCTCTTCATTTCTCTTTTTCTTTTCACTTTTCAGATGTTGTATTTTCAAGACAGAAAGACGACACTTCTAATTACTCCCAAAAGAGCGGAATTCTATAACCTCATGTTTTTCAACTCCCGAACCCAAAAAATAAAAGTAATCACAATGGTACCCGACACAGCTTCTTAAACTTCGCCAGCCGATACTCCTGCGGTACACGGGGTATCGTTGCAGGCGGCTGCTTAAAGCCCTCGGTACACCTAACATACCCACCCTTCCTCTTATAAGACTGTACAATCATCACCTTCGCTGTAGTCTTGCCGTCGACCACCCTATCGTGAAACTCGGCCTCCTTGCGCGCCTTCTTATCATCACCTTTGCCCGTACTAAGCGGCGTATCGTCCTCGTTAAAGTACCACCCTTGAACGCGCTTCTCGAAGTGCACATGCTTGATCGGCTTGCTGCCCGCTTCTTCCCCTACTTTCTCAAGATCAATCACTGAATTTGCAGCCGCATCGGCCTTAGACGCTGCCACAGCGCCAGCAGGGAATGGAGGTTCCAAGATAGGAAAACCCTTCTCGATCCAATACCACGTGCCGTGCTCGTAGTCTGCAAACTCTTTCAGAAGCCGGTTCAGCAAGTACTGCAGATAGGTGTAGTTCTCGAGGTATCCTTGCCAATGCTGCCACTCGTACTCTGGTGTGATCTTGTCGGACTGCTCGTCCTTGAGGCGCTGGAGGATGATGCCTTTGAGTTCCATGGCGCAGCGCACGTCGTTTAGTTCCATGAGCCAGGACTCGGTGGCGCCGATGGCGGCTTCAGGAGCTATGCTGTAGACTAGCTCTTGGTGGATTCGGAGTTGGCGCTTGTCTAGGTCAGCGAAAGTGCAGGTGCAGCGGTTGATGTGGGTTTGTTGCTCGTCGATGAGGGGGTTGACTATTAGTATGGCTTCGCGGATCTTGGAGTAATTGGTGCCGTCGATGGGGATACCAGCGGGGAGGGGGCGAATGGGGCCTTTTCTATGGAAGAGGTGCATAGCTGGAGAGTTGGATGAATCCTTGATTTGGGAGGTTGAAATTGGGAAAGCTGGGGTATGAATGGGAATTAGTTGGTAATGCGGATAAGAAGATAGTCAATTGGAGGAAAGAAGACCGGCAGCAATGATTATATTCTTTTATGGCTTCTAGGATGAAACTTGTGAACCATCAGTGTTGATTTCATGAGATATGTAGGTCTACAATGTCGTTGATACAGCGCTCTATAGAACTGCGTGAAAGACATCAAACGGGCACAGTGAGACACTTTCACATCCTCGCTCGATCGGCGTGGTCGGCGTTGACCAGTACATATCGATACCTGGCATGTCCGTCTTCCATGTCGACCACGCACTGGTTCGCATCCTTCATATTCCTCTTTTGCACCCATGGCTTGACTCCCTTCTCAGCAGCAAACTTTAACATCTCTTCGATCTGCTTGGGACTGCCAATTTGACTTCCTCCAATCTTACAGCCCTTGCCAATCAAGCCAAATGCCGAAATTTGCGGCAGTTTGTCTTCTGGTGCGCCAACCTGAATGAAAGCACCACCGGTTCGCAAAAGTCGCAGATAGGACTCCAGGGGCATATCTGGCGAAGAGACAGTGCTGATGATGAGATCAAGGGATCGGCTGTGCTTCCGTGCCCATTTTTCGTCTTCGGAAGTTGCAATGTAGTCTGTCGCACCCATCGCCTTGGCGTCTTCAACCTTGTTTCTCTTCCGGCTGATGGCTACGACCTTTTCACAGCCCAGTGCCTTTGCGAACAAGATACCAAAGTGACCAAGACCGCCTAGACCGATAATCCCAACCTTCTTTCCTGGCCCGGCGCCGTTGTTTTTGAGGGGAGAGTACACAGTAATACCTCCACACATCATAGGGGCTGCATCCTCACTCTTGAGCGCGGCTGGTATCCTGATGGCAAAATGCGCCGGCACACGGACATAGTCGGCATATCCACCCATGCTCCAGCTTCCGTCTGGATACTTGGAGTTGTAAGTACTCACCATCCTGGGACAATGCTGTTCGATACCCGCACTGCATTCTTCACAATCGGCGCGTAGACAGCTAAAGGCCTGAGCGCCTACTCCAACGCGGTCACCAAGCTTGAGATTCTCTACCCTGTCTCCCACACGAACAACATGGCCCACGATTTCATGTCCCACGCACGTAGGATAGTGAGTGGTGGCCCAGCCTGAGCGCAACGTGTGTATGTCGCTACCGCAGATGCCGCAGTGTGAGATTTTGATATCGACATCAATGTCGTTGAAGGGTTTTGGCTTGAACGACGACCAGGTCATGTTGCCCTGGGCGGCGCTCTTGTCGTGGCCTAGCCATCCGTTGAACTCTGCGGGTGATGTCATGGCGGTTGCGTGCGCAGGCTCTGGCAATGCCTGTGATGGTGGAGACAAATTAACAAACAATTAATAGTGACTTTTGGTTTATGGAGAGGAGAAGCTCATGGTTTTCGGTATCTGGTGTTGCGACGCCAACGGCGGTGCTCTGAACCGAGCATCGCCGGCGTCATTGCGCGTGGAGAAAGACATCCGAGGCATCTTGTGGGAGTCTGGCCGCAATTGAGGGGTCCTCGGAGTTAACATTAGGTCCGCGATGCTCACGTGATACTGAAGCCCTCATATCGCACAATGCTGATCGACTAGCAAATGGTAGCTCGGGGCACTCGATGGACGAATACAATGATATGATTACAGGTGGTGGAAAACTGGTATGTTGGTAAGTGTGGAGAAGAGATTTGTGTTCCAGACTACAGAGGGGAAATGTACTTTATTTATTGACGCTAGCAATAGGACCATGATGGCGAGCCAACCTGTATCCACACAACATGACTACCGCCCAACCTCTCGTTGAGAGACACACTCTGACACGAGACAAAAAACCATACTTTGGCAGAAACTCCATAACAACACCTGAAATGCTGTCGAACTTATACTATGTACCTCCCAAAGTCATTATATAATGAGTCTGCTATGTTGGTCACAAACTATATGTGACGGCGGCATTGCTTTCTTACCAGGGTGGGAAGTTGGCTTCTCTTTCACAGAATAACCTAAGACTTCAAGATACAAGAGGAATATTAAGCTGCGGCCGCCAAAAGCATACACGAATGACTATGCTACTTTGCATGGAGCTCGCCACTAATTCTCGGCTTGATAGATGCAGGGTGGCGGTCGCAGCTCCCTGCTTTGAACGGCGTGGCCAAACTGCCCCGCGCCTTTTATACCCGGATACCTGAACAAGAACAACGCCATCGCCCGCGCCAAGTTACTGCGTAGTTTTGGTCGCGAAGGTTCACACAGCATACTGGTGGTCCGCCTGACTTGTTTCGTCAAAGGATCGCAGATAATCGGCATCTATTCGGCCGGTATCGACAAATCCACGACCTTGTAGCCTACACGTTCAGCATAGACCTTTAGACGCCTATATTTGATCTTGGGCTCGCAATAAGATATTGTTGAGGAGCTTTAGATTCTTTTTTAAAGCAGGCTGGATAGCATAGCTTGAGCTGTGTCAGTTCCTGGTAGGATCGTAAGGGTGCTTGGTAAAGGACAGAACTAGCGGGCGATTTGGACTTTGTTACCAGAAGTGTGGCGAGAAACTAAATTGGGCTATTCACTAAGTCCGTTTATATAGACTACATTGTAGTTCTTAGTCTCTTATGCTATTGAGAAATATATACACCTTTCGATACTTCAATGATCTTCTTATTCTACACAATCAAGTCTAACAGGTTGTTAGGAAGGAGATCCAAAACTGTTGAAACCAAAGCGAATGTCCCAATCTCACGACTAAACTGAATCGAAGCTAAACTAAGAAGTAACTGTAGAGATAGTAAAGGGCTGGGCATCTCTACAATAGAACAAAGTATTCAGCGAAATCTGTATTATGGTCATCTGTTGTCATCTATTGTTCTGTACGCTGATAACACTGCCGAGAAGCTGATACGCCCGTAACATTGGGAATATCGTTATAATGGAGGCCTAATTCATACCGAACCCTCTATGTTTGTACAAGACCATATAATGACCACCTTTTCCATTCTCAGCGTGAATTGTACCCTCCTTGCACAGAAGAACTGTGCCCTTTTGAAGGGTGCATTTCCGAACTTGGTCCGTCCATGTTGCACCACCGTCCTCGTACGTATAGATACAGAATATACACGCCTCGTCCTCGGTGTAATCGCTGAGAACAAGAGAAGTTGATTTGTCGACTGTCAGCACGGCTATGAAAGGGAATTTTCTCTTAGAAGTATAATGTTAGCATCTGATTATGAGTCAACCATTGAATCGGAAAAGTATGTACTCCAGTGTTCTCCTGGAGAATCTGAGCAAGCCGTTTCAGTTCGGGGGTAGGTCGCTCAACTTCTCTCAGAAAGCCTTCGCAACACTTCAGTCGCTCAGCGTCAATCTGGTTGGAAACATCCCCAATAAGACTTGTCAGTGTTTCTACCGGTATCACAATAGTCAGGAACGACATCGTTGCGGAGTAAAACAGGTTGATGTTCAAGAGGGTGGGTTGAGAACGGCGGGGTAAAATGGCGTGAGTATTTCTAAATGCATGCCAGGGTGTCAATAACCTATCGCTTAGTAGGATCGCGATCAACTCACAGATACTGTTTGGTGAAGTTCAATATCCGTTGTACTGATATACACGTGGATTGAACTGACTTATATTGTTAGTCTATGTAAATTCGAGAAGCCTCCGTCTCCTAAATTTATCTAGCCACGTTGGTTATGATGAGCGTGATAGGCTCTGTGGCTCAGCAAAAGCAGAGATGGTCACTCAAGGCGGTGACAGATTGCATTAGCAAGATAGTAGATTGTCACATCATTACTGCGTATTTGAAGACAAGGTCTGGCTGACACGTGAACTGAAATGTACTCAAGATAGCTATGTATTGGTTATAGCATTGAGTCATGTGTAGGAGATACCATAACCACGGATTTGAGGACGTGTCTCGTGTCAGGGTGCGTCTCTCGACAAAGGGGTGGACAGTATATATTTTAAAAGGCGTGCATCCGTGACTAGATAGTGGAGTCTCATATCGAACGATGACGAAGACGAAGACGGTTGGTAGCGTATGCTCACTGTTCAAGTATCTGTCTTCTTCATGCCTTTGGTGAACAGAGGGCTTTGGCGGACGCGCTCCCAATCATGCAGCAAAGTCGTGTTTGCCGTGCAGTCTCTCACTTCGGTCCCTCCTCGTTTGATGATTTCGTCTTCGAAAGCCGTTATGATAGCCGGCCGGTCTTGGCCAGCATTGATTTTGGTGAGGGCCTCACACAACTTGCCTGCATCTGTCACCGCATGGTTAAGACCTTGCCCCCGCTGGTATGTCATTGGATGAGCAGCATCGCCCACTAGGGTTACTCTTCCTCGGTGGTTGTCCCAACGGTGGCCTTCCATGCCTGGATCCCACTCGGTAAGGCCCAGATACCAAACCGGAGTGTCATCTGAAGTCCACTCAAAGGCGCTTTTCCAGGGATCGCAAAACTGCTTAGCAAACTCCTTCTGCTGGGCCAGGCGCTGAGCATGAGTCCAGTCCTTGGTGGCCTCCTGCTCCTTGAGGCTGGATTGCCACGAGATATAGTAGAAGAAAGTCCAGGACGATGGGTCATCTGCGTCAGGAGCATCGTGCATGCCGAAAAAGGCAAAATGGTTTTTCGGATGGGCAGACGCCAGATACAGCGGGTGGAAAGACCTCAGATGGAGGGCTTGCTCCCTGGTGAACTTGGACTGAACAAACGTGGCAGCATAGGGAATATGGTTGATGGCACCGAGCTCGCGACCCAGTAAGATCTGGCGAGATGCTGAGCGGGCACCATCCGCGCCGACGAGCATGCTTCCCGTAGCTGTGGTACCGTCAGCAAAGTGGGCGGTTACGGAATGGCCATTGCTAGCGTATGAGATGTCTTGCAGCGGCTTCTCATAACGAATATCAAGGCCTTCAGACAGCAGATGGCGCAGCTTGCTTCTTCGCAGGCGGTAGAAGGGGCCAAAGGTGATGGCGGCCACGAGCTCGCCCGTGTCACCACGCAGCCATTTCAGCGTGTCCTGGTCTTTTGTGGGCACGTTGGGATCGACCTGGACACTCTGAATCCGGTGCTCCCACCAGCCATCGGGCATGAGGCCTCGTAGCACGGGGGCGCCCCAATGCAAGCCCATGTTCCAGTCGCGGTCGCCATGGTCTGCGCTCGTCTTCTCGAAGACAGTGCACGGAATTCCGGCCTGGTGGTAGTTGTCAGCACTAGGTGGTGTGTGCGGCTCCGAGGACACGGAGCAGAATACACACTTTGCGAAGGCCTTGAGCGAGCGCCAGGCCTGTTATGCCTGCGAATCAGTGAGCGAGTGACACGGTGGCATGCGGCGCTGGCGGCATACCGGAGCCAATTATAAGAACCCGCCGGTGCGCATCGTCGGCTGCCGCAGGGCTGTCCAAAGCTTCTCCCATTGCAACGCGCGCCTCGTAGGGATTGGAGTTTCTTACGGTTTCAGCAAACGCGATCGACGGCATTTACGACCTGGCCATGGACAAGGTCGAGCAGCTCCGCCCGCCCAACTGACAGACGCCGCCTCCACTTGGCCCACGCAGCTCGATGCAACAGCCGCGCGGCCCGATTCGATCAACGACACGACCCTCGACCCAGTCGCCGAAGTCCCTCGCCCTGCGGCTAAACACCCTGGAGCTGGGCGAGCGTTAGCCCTGGCTCGTTAACCGGAAAAACAAAAAAACCAATGATCAAAAGCACTGGCGGGGCACGGGTGCGGTAAGCCACTAGCCCCAGAAGGCCTCTTTCTCCTGCCAATGTGGTGCAAGGCCGCCACCAACGCGCGCCATGATCGGTCAGGGCGGAGAGCCAAGTCAGCGCGAGGGACGGTAGGGAAAAGGCCGTTGGAGGGCATCGCCAGGCATGGCCTGACCCGACTGCGTTGGAGTTGGAGGCGGAGAGGGCGCCCGGCTGGCCACGTTGTCGGCGAATCAGAAGGGCCGGGCAGGGCGGCCGTGTGCTTGCAGGATCGCCTCGGGGATGCTGCGCGAACGCGGCGCCATAGCGGACCCTCGTCCACCACCGTCCACTCCATCTGCCTGCTGCCCGCCCGCCTTGCTGCTATTGTCCCTCTCTTCGGCATTCCCGCGACTAAGTTGACGACGACGACCACGACGACACGACGCCGCCATTGCCAGAGATAGACAGGCCCATCTCGAGGCGGTCCCGGCCCTGGCTGCTGGCGGTTCCCTGGCTACCGAGCAATACTAGCACTACTACGCACCTACTATGTAACCCCCTCGGCCCGCATTGCCCCAGGCCCTTCATCTAGCCCAGACCCGCTACACACACGCACACACGCGCTCTCTTTCTCTTTCTTTCTCTCCCCAGTGCCCCCACCCATGGACTCGTCCACCCCGCCCAAGCCCTGCCAGGCGATCGGCATCCATGCCCACGCCCAGGACAGTGCCATGCACTTGCAAGACCCGGCAGATACGGCTCCTGCCTCCACATACCCGACGTCGCATTCGCCCGCCACCGTGACCGAGGACGACGAGGCCCTCGGAGGTGACTCCTCAGACTCCGGCTTCGACAGCGGCAGTCTGCTGGGCGATGGCACAGACTCGCTGGCTTCGTCCATCCTCAACTACCGCATGGAAAATGGCCGCCAGTACCATGCCTACCGCGACGGCGCATACTGGGGCCCAAACGACGAGCTGGCCAAAGAGATTCTCGACTTTGCCCACCACATGTACCTCTTGACCCTCGACCAGAAGCTGCATCTGGCCCCCTTGCAGAATCCCCAGACCATCCTCGACTGCGGCACTGGTACCGGCATCTGGGCAATCGTGAGCACCACTCCCGGCGCGTCGTGGAGCCAGAACTAACGCGACCAGGACATGGCAGACCAATATCCCTCGGCCACTGTCACTGGCACCGACCTTTCCCCCATCCAGCCCGAGTGGGTCCCGCCAAACTGCCACTTTGAGATTGACGATGTCTCGCTAGACTGGACCTTTCCGCCAAACCATTTTGACTTTATCCATATCCGTGAGCTGTTCGGCTGCATTCCAGACTGGGACTTTTTCTTCGCCCAAGCCTTCCGACACACCAAGCCTGGTGGCTGGATCGAAATAGTAGAGCACTCTGTGTGTCCCGTCGCCGACGATGGGAGCATGGGCCCAGACCATTTCTACCACACTTGGGGCCAGGTAGTTGTCGAAATGGGCGACAAGTTCGGCAAGAGTTTTACCATCTGGGAAGAGAGTGCAGAAAGAATACGGCGAGCTGGCTTTGTCGATGTCACCGTCTTCGACTACAAATGGCCTATGAATGGCTGGCCCACGGATAAGAAAATGAAGAACATCGGTCGATGGAACCAGCTACGCCTGATGGACGGAGTAGAAGGCTTCATGCTGCGCTTGCTGACGCAAGTCGGCGGTGTAAGTAATGCACTATGGTGTGGACATTGGTTCTTTTACTAATCATTATATGCAGTGGTCAGTTGCACGAGCCCAATTGCACCTTGCCCAGATGCGCAAGGAGCTGAAGAGCTACAAGACTCACGCATACCTTCCTGGAACCGTGGTCTACGCCCGGAAGCCCCTGGATTCATGAGAGTATAACTACATTTCGGTTTTGTTACCCCCGTCACTGGGTTTCTTTCTTATTCGATACCCCTACGTCTCGTACAAACGTGATGAATACATGCTCAGCATGTTCTTAGCAACAAAATTTCTGTATTGCCATCCGACCAATATCCATTCAGCATGAGCAGGGTTGCTCAGTCGCAATCTTAGTGGTCGAAGATGAATGACAGATTACGCATTTCCCGCCCTATTGCTGCGTAACACATCCAGCGCTGTGCCCAATTCTCACCCAAGTCTGGATACACTACGGTAGATGAACATCCAAATATGCAGTCAAATACAAGGCTCTATTCTATCTTCATCATACCCACTTGATACATGACGCCGCCCTCGATGTCAAAAAAAATGCTATCTACAGGTGTGGGCTGGGCATGATTCCCTGGACTCTATCTATATTACAATATGGCTTCTTGGCACTTGCTTCGCACTGCTCTCTGTAAGCCTGCAGCATACTTTCCGGATCCGTCCCTTGGAGCTTAGCGATGCGCTCTTCTGTGACTTGGAACGGCTGTGGCAGCGCAGGATACGATGCTGAAGCGAGCAGCTGTGGTGTGCTATGCTGGAAACCGATGGCATCAAGCACTAGAGGTGCTAGGTGTGCGGAGGAGAGTAGAATACGTGGCATTCCTGTTATTGTATAACGGTTAGAACAAATGATTTCCCACCTCTTTTTTATTGCTCTTTGACGAGGGGAAAGGGGGGGGGGGGTCTAGAAAGGATAGTACATACCGTGGCCTGAGAATCCAGCATTGATGAATTGGTGGCTGTGAGACGGTAGGGCGCCAACAAATGGGAAGCCGTCTGCGCTTGTTTCGTGGGCTAAATAAAAGAAAAAAAATTATCTCGTCAGTCAAACTCTCAAACTCCTGGTTGGTCCATTATTTTTTCTTGCATGGATAAACTCACCTCCCGTCCACGATCCCCCCTTCTCCACCTCCCGACTCAACTCTGCTACTTTGGGCCCAGGCCACCCGACTACATCCGCCGCAGGCCATGTCTTGTAGAACTCGGGCACCCCATCGATCTGTCGATCTTCCTGGTCGTTGATCAGACTGGCTTCGGGCTTGTGCGTGAGAAGTTGGCGTGCACCGCCGATGATGATGGTGTTGTAAGGGGGTGGGAGTTGGATGTGGTAGTTCTGTGAAGGGGATGGTTAGTTCACTCGTCCACTTATTTTTTGTTTTCCCCTTTTTCTACATAGAAAGGAGAGAAGGGGGAAGTTACATTGACCACACTATCCCAGTGCTGAGCGCCCGTACGCTTTATGAAACCTGGGGGTGCTTTGATGGCGGCTATGGCACCAAGTTGTGGTAGAATTAGTTTTTCAAATTCGGGGAGCAGATGCGAGGCCCAGCGACAGGTCGTGTGGACTACACTCCTAGCTCGGATGGTACCGCGGGGAGTGCTAAGGGTGATCCAGCCGGCAGAGTCGCGCTCGGAGACGCGGGTCACGGGAGTGTTTGCGTGGAGGGCGAGAGAGGTTTTGTTGAGAAGGATCCGCAGGAGGGCGTGAATGAATTTGTAGGGCCATCTGAGAGGAGGTTAGTTGGTTGATCTGGAAAGAGAGAGGTGGTGGCAGTAGTCTGACATTGATCCTGTTGCGTGCATGATGGCAGCAATTGCTCCCTTCATCTGGGTGGCTTCTTCTGCTTCTGTCTGGTTTGTGATCACCTTACACATCTTGACCATGTCGTTGTCCTCGCCGTGGTCCTTCCGCATCTCTTGTAGTGCATTGGCAAGCCGTGCCCATGCTTCCTCTGTCATGGCTGCATCGAATGTCTCGCCAAGTTGAAGACAGACTTCTTCAGTGATACCCTCGGCTTCGCAAAGCTCCTTGAAGGCGCGCAGATGGGCAACTTCATGGCGAATGAGGTGCATGGCACCATCTGGACCGAAGCGCTCACGCCATGCGGGATACCGTGAGTAGACGTGTGGTCGGAGTTGGCCTCCTGTTTATCTTTTGTTAATGGAGTTTCTGATTCGATCACGTGGTATATTTACCATTACGCCCTGTAGCGCCGCCACATATGTCGCGTGCTTCCAGGATAGTCACTTGGGGCTTCTTGGAAGCATGTTCTGTGTACTAGAACTCCGTGTCAGAGCAAGGGTTGATGCAACCATCGACGCATGACATACTCTGTGGATCCAATAGGCTGTCGAGACACCAGCGTAGCCGCTGCCAATGACTGCGACATCAGTCTCCTCGGGCAATTGTTCGCTGGACCGGAAGTTTCGCAGAGGAGACTCGGCAGCCTCGATCCAGTATGATTTAGTTGGATTGTTAGTAGGTAGGACCATGATGTCTTCTCTTTTTGTCGGGCAATTGGAACACACAACGGTTAAGCAAAAAACAGCAGAAAAATCGACACTACAGTCAAGGAACACCCAAGTACTGCAAGCCTCACTTATTTCAAGGCCGCAAGGACGATTATCAGATTGTGGACTGATATGAGACACACCGACCGGTAAATGTACCGGTGTGAGATAGGGTGCTCAAAGCATGAGGCGGTCTGATCACCGGGCCGGGCGCAAATAGGCTGCGGGGTAGCTCCAAGTAGAGTACCACCTTGACCTACCCCACGGGACGACCGGGGGCCGGCATGGAATCATTCTCCCATGTTGAAAATCATACAAACATCGTACGCTTCCATTCTTCTCGTCGCAAAGCACTGTTGATTTCTTAAACCTTGCTCTCCTGATCCATTGGCCTTTTCCACAGCCCAGTTCACAACCACAAGTAGAAAGAATGTCGCAACCAAAAAAGCACGTCGTCTTCGACATCGTCGGCACCTGCGTCTCCTTCGACGCCTTTTACTCCGCCATCGAAGCCACCATCGGCCCCAAACTGCGGCAAAATACAATCACCGCCCAGCACTTTGGCTTTACTTGGCAAACTTCCGCCGAGATCGAATTCACCTTCTTCTCCATCTGCGGTACCTACAAGCCCTACAAAGAACTGCTACACGGATTTTTCTACCGCACACTCAGCCTCTGTGGTGTCAAAGACCCCGAAAGCATCTTTACAAACGAAGAAAGAGACAAGTGCGTCGAGGGATACTCTGCCCTGCAGATGCGTCCGGGTACCCACGAGGCATTCCAAATTCTACGCGATAACGGATTTACCGTGTGGGCACTGACAACAGGCGATGTTCAGCGAGTGAGTGGATACTTTGAGCGCGCCAATCTACACATGCCGCTCGAAAACCTAGTGAGCTGCGATTCTGTTGGTGTGGCTAAGCCCGCCCCCGCTGCCTACAAGGTTATGTGGGATAAGCTTGGTGAGAACGACATCAAGTGGTTCGCGGCTGGCCACATGTGGGATATTCATGGGGCAACGAGGGTTGGATTTCGAGGCGCGTGGACGGCCGAGTATGAGCGTAATCCTTGTTTGGACGTATTTAAAGAGGCCAACATGGAGGTTGTGGAGGACAACCTGGTGAATTTGGCGAAGGCAATCGTGGCTAAGTCGGCATGAGCGTGGAAAGATTAGGAAAAGAGAAAGCAATCAAATAAAGTTCTCATTATCTGCAATGAATCGAACATGCCCATGTATACCGGCTCCACGTCCCGCCAGATACTCCGTAGAATGGAGTTCCCCTTGGAGCGGCGGTGAGTAGTTGGAGTGAATTTCGTCATACGCTGGCCAAGAAGCCATTGAGGTACTCAGACTTGCGCCGGGTACCTGAGCAAGATACTAAAAGAAATCTAGTGTGATAAGGACGCTGGACAAAGCTCATGCATGACATCAATATGCTACTAAACACACCAATCCCGGTAATTGGGTCCTACAGCCGACTGGGCGCTAGTGTAAGGGTCCCCGTCTTGGTGATAAGGTACTCCTCTATCGCAACGTCTTTCCCCGCCTCCTTGCCATAGCCCGATGACTTTATTCCTCCAAATGGCGATTCGGCACACGAAGAGTTTCCTAGTATGGTGTTAGCAATAACGAATCCAAAAGCCATATCGAGAGCAATGACGAACCTGAATTCATTCCAACCATCCCTGCTTCTAGACTCTCCAATAGACGCCAGGTCCTGTTTACGTCATTGGTGAAGAAATATGAGGCAAGGCCCATAGATGTGTCGTTGGCATATTTGACAGCCTCTTCCTCTGTATCAAATCGATACAAGCACAGCAATGGACCAAAGATCTCCTCCTGAGAAGCCAGCATGTCGCTCTTCATCTCCGAGATGACGGTTGGCTCGAAAAAGAATCCCTTGGAAAGAGCAGGTGGCCTTCGTCCACCAGTCTTCACGATACCGCCCTTGGCTCGAGCGTCTTCAACTAGCCTCTCTAGCTTCTCGATGCTCCGTGGAGTGGTCAATGGCCCCATCGTGGTTTCGGCCTGCGAACCGTGTCCGACACGAATGTTTGACACAGCCTCGAGGAGCATCTTCTCAAACTTTTCGAAGACGCCGTTCTGTACGTAAATTCGATTTGCATGAGTGCATGCTTGACCGGCTGTCCTCCACTTCAAGATCATTAGGGCTTTCAGAGCGGCATCAAGATCGGCATCGTTGAAAACCAGGAACGGACAGTTTCCACCAAGTTCCATAGTCACCTTCTTCAATCCGTGGCTACAGTGCCTCGCGATCAAACTCCCAATAGCAGTGCTTCCAGTAAAAGTCACTTTCCGTACAAGGTTGTGTTTGCAGAGAGCCTCGCTTAGCTCAGGAGTGTATTGATTGTCGGTGGTCAAAACGTTCAAAACACCATCAGCAAAGCCAGCTCGTTGGGCAAGATCTGCTAGTGCGAGCACGCTCAGCGGAGTTTCAGGAGAAGGCTTGATGATCATGGTGCACCCGGCCGCAAGTGCTGCAGCGGCTTTACGCATGATCATGGCGACTGGGAAATTCCAAGGCACAAGGGCAACAGCCACCCCAATTGGCTGCTTGATAACAAAAACCCGGCGGTCGTCGAAGGACGGTTGTGCGACAGAGCCTCGAATTCGCTCCGCTTCTCCCGCGAACCACCAAGTGAAGCCCAGCCCATATTCAACCTCTCCTATGGCCTCGGCTAGAGGTTTGCCAGACTCAAGAGTGACGATTTTTGCGATATCGTGCTTGTTTTCTTCTATGAGTTGATGCCAGGCGAGAAGCAGCTTGGCCCGCCGCCGGGGGTTCACATTGCGATATATTTCAAAAGCAGCCTGCGAGGACTGCACGCAGGCGTCAACGTCAGAAGCGTCAGCCGTTGGACAGGTGGCGAAAGGAGCAGCGCTGCCGGGGTCTGTTCCGTAAAAAGCAGCTCGAATTAGCAGGCACGACTCTCACGTGGCAGGGAAGTGTCCGACTGACCAACAACTTCAAAAGTCTGTCCAGAGCGGGCGCCAATCCAACGGCCGTGAACGAAGCATTTATCGTGGAGCAATGTGGGGTCGCGGAGCTACGAAGTCAGCATGAGTAAGACAAAGGCGGTTAGTGTGCTTGGTGCTTGGTGTCGAGAAGAGTGGAGGCGTTGCGATAGCAGGGATGTTGGCCTCGGCAATCTAGCCAGATGCACTCACCCAGGCCTGGACATCTGGTCGGCCGGCTTTCGTATGCGGAAGCGCTTCTCCCCCAGACATAGTGTATCGGCAGTAACACGATTGGACGTACTGATAGCGGCACGATAATGCACTGATAGATGATCTCCTGCAGCGCTGTAGTGTTATACATGCTCACCCACGGCACTTGAGCATGTCACGTGCATGACCAGAATCCGGCCCGGTTAGCACGACAACTGCTTGTGCCGGTTAAATGCTGACCGTGCCGGTTGCGAATAGAGTCCACCTTTCCATTACCTTTCACCAAGGGTTCCGGTCGAGTATGGAACTGGAGAACCCAAGACCCACCAAGAAGCGGCAATTGGCTGCCGAAGAGCGACAACGGGCGGTGCGAGCGTGAGACAACACCCACGTGTCGTGTGCAAAGCTGCGACGAGCATCCGCGCTGACTCTCTCTGCGTAGTTGTGACGAATGTCGTCGTTTGAAGGAGAAATGCGAGGGTGGCACGCCGTGCAAACGCTGTCGCCATCTTCGCCGTACATGTGAATTCAACAATGCGTCTGCTCCAGCAGCAAGGCGAGGACTTGACTCTAGCGCCTCGTCCAAGGAGCTCAAAGACCTCAGGGATCGCGTGGGGTACATGGAGACGCTTCTACATCATCATTTTCCACGTCTTCCCTTGGATGTCGAGACATTGCGACACACATGCGAGGCCCTGCCCTCTTGGTCACATGATTACGGCCAGGTCGGAGCGTCTCGCTCACAGATAGAGTCTGCTGCGGTACAACCAGCTTCCGACAGTCCGGGTATCGAAGACGAGAAGTGTACCGTGGAATATGTGGACGACACTACCGCTCGTATGTTTCCATCCAGCTCAAATACGATGTGACATACTGACTAAAAGCGTGTGTTGCGATGCAGACTATTCTGGTGAATTCTCACATTGGAATTTTTCCATGCACATTAAGCGTAGTATCGACGAACTCATTGCTAAATCGCACGTCAAGGTAGGTCAGAGTGGGTGGGTGTGTGCTCGTGTTTGTCTTCACAATTCCCATTCATACAAGACCTTACTCATCGTATTTTCTAGACCCCTGAAAGTGTCAAACGTGTGCCGGATTTCTATCGTGTTGCGGAGCCGGATCCTGCTTCAACATCTATCCCAGAGATTGTCGCCCTCCTCCCACCTCGCCCCGTAGCAGCCTTCTTGGTCAACGTGTTCTTTAGGCATGCTACGAGCATTTACTACTTCGTCGACAAGAACTGGGTCAAAGAAACACTGGATGATCTTCAAGCAAACTCGGCACGTTGGCGCTCTAAAGATGTCCCTGCAGCATGTGTGGTCTTGATGGTACTCGCGGTGAGCACGCAATACGTGCACTTGGAGACGTCAAAGCAGAACAGCAGACGTGGACGGAAAGCCTCAGGAGGTCAAGACACACCTGCTAACTGGGAGCTCGACATTGGCTCGACATTTTATCGTCAGGTGGCTAAATCACTTTCAGAACTCATACATGCTGGCTCTGTGTTGAGTGTCCAGGCATTCCTTCTCCTCGGCATATATGCTCTGCCCATTGATGCATCTGGACTGGGTTATATCTATCTAAATCTGGCCGTCAAAGTTGCCATCCAAAATGGCATGCACCGGAGAGTTTCAAAAGCTGTTTTCGATCCGAGATCTAAGGAGATTAGGCGGCGTATATGGTGGACAGTGTATTGCGTGGAAAGGTTAGTGTGTACTGATCATAACATTGTTCTTGACGCTTACATTAGGGTTTAGGAAAATCGGAATTTATCATGGCCGCCCAGCATCTATCGCGCGTTCTGATATTGATGCAGACCTGCCGAGCAGTTCTATAGCAAGTAGTATAGATTGCGATGGCTTTGATGCAACAGGGTTACTGGAATCCATTGACCTGACTTGCCAAGCCGAGGCATTTCTATACCAAATGTAGGTAGATACAGTTTCAGAATCGCCATTTTACTAGACTTTTGACTAATCACGTTTTCAGCTCTCAGCTTCGCACATGTCCGAGATCAGAGGCCGGTACCATTATGGATCGCATCAAGCAGATGAAGACCAAGTTGCAGCGCCCATGGACATCTCGCCACACTGATATGTCATCACCGTCTAATGGTGATCGTGCTCAGCTTTCAGAGTCCCGCGCCAGATTGCACGCCCGTTTGGAGTGTTGTCTAGTACACATGTTCATCGGGCGACCTTTCATCCTGGCTCACCGGCAGGTGCGGCAAGACGGACAACGCAGAAACTCTGCTTCTGTAACGGGATATCCGGAAGCGACATCACCCGCATCTCCCCCTCCATATATGCGTTGGCAGATCCTGATTGAGGATTGCATCTCGGCTGCTAACGAGGTCATCGATATCTGCCATGGCATGCAGACTGGTGGTATGGGCCTTGCAAAGTCCTGTTACACTGAATACAGTGCCTGTCGTGCATCGCTGTTAGTTCTTATTGCCTACAGCATATTCCGTCGCTCCAACGAATTCTCAAGCAACCTACAAAAAGGCCTTGACGCGATACGGGAGATGGCTTCAGTGGGTGACTCGGCTCGCTCAGAAGTGTCTCTTCTCGAGACGCTGGAAGCGGCGCTGCACCGACTCGAGGCTTTTGACATAGAGTCGCACCACAGCACACCTGACGCAGGAGAAGAGCCACCCCAAGATGGGTATGAAGGCCTTCTCGACTGGTACACTAAAACAGCTGGCACTGTACATTCTCGATCTGGCTCGACTTCAATACCGATGAGTGCCGACTACCATGGTGCAAAGATACAAGGCGTTGTGCCTGGTCCGCAGCCCGCACCCCATGAAAATAGTTTTACTCCCAATGGCCTTCCTGGAGGCCACACGATTGATGAGTACCCTTTTAATCTGGACCTATTCAATATGGATGGGAACATTGCTTTTTTTACTACTGATTTCAACGACCATGGCAACGCAGAGAGCGAATTGTTCGAGAATCTCTTATGCATGCCAAAACAGAACCTGTAACCAGTAATTGATAGAGAAATATTGAGTGCCCCTGGTATAAGCGGGGATTTCACCTGCCTATAGAGGATAACAGGGTCCATGATGTGCCTCATGAAAGTGCGTTCATATTAGTTACCAGACGGTCTATGGATCCAGTCTTTCTTCATCTATAATCTCGCCAGAACAGGTTCATTCTTTTGCATTCGCTGCCACGTCTGCAACGCCGCATGGACTTTCTGCTGAGACCACCTTTCCTGTGTGATTCGATACGGCAAAGGCAAGTCCACATTCTCGCTGTCACCCGTAAGCACCATTGACGCGAGCGCTTTTGCTGACAGGAATATTTGAGGCATGCCATGTCCGGTAAAGCCAGCGCAAAGGTACTGTCCTGGTCTTCCGCAGACAGGCCCGACATATGGAAACTCATCGTTTGAATAGCCCATAACTATTTTTAGTTTAACGTTAGCGACAGACATTACTTCGCCACAGGTCCAGATTATCTGCAATGATGTACTTACT
>JAODYC010000001.1:555497-599168 GCA_026262405.1 Curvularia hawaiiensis | reverse complement strand
CCCACCACGATGCTGCCATCCGGTTGAGGACTCATGTAATCGTATTCATAATCTGACAGACGCATCATGTAGCTGTGCTTTAAATTCGGCGCTTTGGGACCCGCAATTCGTGCGACCATGCCTCGGACGGGCACGATCTTGCCTTTCATTTCAGGAACCAGAGCGGAAGTGTAGCCGTTGGTAGCGTAAATGACAGTCTTGGTCTTTACGGTGCCGCGCGGTGTTTCAACGGCCCATTTGAGCCCCTTCGGCTCTCCTTCTATCGGTTGAACTTTGGAGACTGGCGTGAATGTTTGCAGATTGACGCCTGAAGATACGGCGTTTTGCAGGAGGTGCGTAACAAGTCGATATGGCGCTAGACGAGCGGCGTCATATGTGTGGCATGATAATGCACCTCGAACACCAGACACCTGTTTAAGCCGTCAGCAAAAAAATGCCTTGTATGCTGACAAAGTCGTATCGAATAAAGCACCAACCTCTTCGGCATCCTTGCCGGTAAAGAACTTTATCATCTTTGCCGTAGAAACACCCGCTTTGGTAATTTTCTCGATATTGGCCTTCATTTTGTCTCTGCCCTGCGGAAACTTGCATACATCCATGACTTTGGTGTCTTCATAGTCGCAGTCGATTTGCTGGCGCTTGACCAGGTCTCTGATGGCATCTACTTGACGCTGCTCAAAGGACGCCACATGCTCTGCGACTACAGGACCATGACTGTCCAGCACGCCAGCAGCTCGCAACAATGGATCTGGCTTCAAGTGTCCTCCTAGAGATGCGTGATTTTGTCAGCGACTGTCGTACGAGATTTTGCCGGTTGTCGGGAGGTACGTACCATTTCGGCCCGTTGCGCCGGAGCATGCCTCACGAGCCTCAAGAATGAGTATGGATGGAACCGGCCGCTTTGCTCGCAAGCTCTCCTCAATTAGGTGGTGAACAATCGACGCGCCAGAGTAGCCGGCGCCAATGACTACAACATCAGCTTCTGCGATAAGGTCGGTTGTACTGCGATGGTTGTCAATTGGCGCTCGTAGTTTCCGCCAATAAGAAGGCACGGAATTGGCAACCGGAAATTGCGGGCTATCACGCTGCGAAGTCGACATGATGGATCTTATTATTTTGGGAGACAATCGGGATCTCAAGCGTCTTACTGGGGTTGAGAGGTGTCGTGTAAGACAGTGTTGGTCTGTAGGGTTTTAATCGAGTGCACGCAGCGCAATGCGCGTCGGTGGCTTTTGGGGACCGGGCCGGCTTTTTGACAGCTTTGGTAGGTTCACAGTTGATGTTGTTGACTGCCGGTGTGGGTCAGGCGGACCAACCCTATACGAATCGCATTTAGCGTTTTGTGCGAGGAAAGAGGTTGGAAGATAAGACTGCAGAGAGCCAACAATAGGGTTTCGCAGCTTGCAGGGTCTGTGGTGAACTTGATAGCACGATAGAATGGTTTCGTTGAAAATTTGCAAAAAAAAGTGTGCGTTCGGGACTTCTCAACTCGATCGAATGGGTCACGCATTTATCTGACGGGTTACTAGTCTAAACATATGCTTCCAAGACTGTGTGTTGCAGAATCAAGATATAGATTCACCAGGACACGGACTTGCGTTGGCATATTATCACATACGTCCCAACTTAACACTTACAAAGCCGAGGGCATGTATGTTGCTTTGATTCAGAAGGACGCTTCACTTGAAGTATCTCTAATAAAACGAGAGTAACGGACTCATGGGTATCAAAAGCATCTTTTGCTTGTGGTAACGGCGGCATCATCACTCGCGCAAAAAGACCGCATGAGCACCTTGTGGTCTCACAACGACAACGCAGATGATGCGTGTTAGTGACTTTTGCACTCTCTAATTATATTCGAATACATTTGGTCGATATCCAATATGTAGCCTTGGAAACTGATTGGCGTGGTTAATAACCAGCCTCTGTTGTACAAAGAGTTTCTTCATCGTTGCAATTCACAGGTATTCAAGCTTTGACACTACAAGTCTGTTGTACCACAAGCGGCATGAAAACATCCATCGTATTCAAGGTCTGGCCATTTGAATATATCTGAATCGGTTTTGTGGCTAGGAAGCCGCTCTTGATTATACGTTCACATCAGCAAATAGCGTTCCTTGTTGCCCAATGTTGATGCGAGAAGCAAGTGTATAGACAAGTGCTATTTACATGTTCTACCTGGGACCTGCACCAGCTTCCCTAACATCTGAGTGCCCGATCGAGACGTGGCGATCCTCATTTGGTTTTCGTCGGCTCCAACTCCTCGAACACAAAGTCAATCTTATTATCGTCATCCTCAGGATTAGTAAGTCTCCTGGGACCCCTTGGCATCTTGTTGATGAGCATGGACATAGTGGGTATTGTGAGAACCAAAACGGCAACATTGATGTAGAGTGGAATTGCGTGGTCGATCTGCTTTGCTGAACTCAGGCCGTAGGAGACTGCTTGACCCGCAACTTCGAAAGCACGGAACACACCACCGGATCGTGAAGCATCTGTGACTTGGTCTGAAAATGTGCTGAGAATCCAGTAAAGTGTAAGCTGGGTCCAGTATCCCGAGACGAAGATAGTAATGTATGGGAAGTATGCTCTGAACCATCGGAGAGATTCACTGTGGGAGTTAGTGTCATTCCTCAGTAGCGATGTGGCAGCTTACAGCTTGTAGTCCAGCGCAATCTTCTGTGGCAGGAGATGGTACTCAAGCGCGACCCAAATGAAGCAAGCTACTTGTGGTATGCCCCATACTGCCATCGCAGCCCACGCTCGAGTCCGCTGGGGCCAGCGAGTCAAATCAAGAAGCTTTCCGAAAATTATCACAGATGGGATCGTAAGAACAGCTGCACACGTTAATACGCGAAAACAAGACGCGTTATGGTTCATACGTACGAACTAGTAGAGAGGAGAGAGCGCGGGCGCGGACTGAGAAGTGAAGCGACAGATAAGTGCCGAGGACGCCTCCATAGAAGAAAGAGTAAAACGCGGGAACGAAAATCAGCCACGCCTGATGTATGGTCAGCCCAGAGACTTTGATGCAATAAAGCGCTACATACCTTTGGGGTGCACAGGTAGGCTCCAAGAGCTTTGAATTCTTTCCACCACGAGACGGGCTCAGCGAGGCTTGGCTTGGTACCGTCTGCGCGACGAACTTTGGCAGTTGGTGATAGCAAAAGAGCCCATATCAGGCCAGTGCATTCTGGTAATTGTTAGCATGATCACCTCATACCCAAGTGTGGTCATACCAAAAGCAACAAAGATGAGGTAAGTCGCCCATGCGACACCTCCGCCCTTTGAATCGGTATGGTTGTTCGAAAAGTTGATTGCACCTCCTATCACGCTACCACTGCTTCGCATGGCAGACCAGATGCCTATTCTCGTTAACGACATGTCAATATATGTAGCAAGTACAGTTCTGGCATACCAAGGTAGAATCCTCGATCTTCAGGGTGTGGGTAGGACAGCATAGCTGTAGTTTCTCCAACATAAAGGAAACCAGATGCTACGCCTTTGATAATCTAGTGGCATAAGTCAACGTCTCAAAGCAGCTGGATCTCAGAACATACACTGGCAGACAGAAGATACGCATCGTTCTTGAATCTTGCGTTGACGTAGTATGCAGATCCGTGCAGCGGCATGGCTACAGCTGCAATCAAGCAAGCCCACTTGATGCCGATCTTGTTAATGATAGGACCACCAAAGATCGTGCTGAAGAAGCTCATAGCATAACTCAATGCCTGTGCGAGGTTTGCAAGCCATGGTGTTGACAACCCACCACCACCTAGATTAGTGATGGCATCGGACATGGCAGGGCCCACTAGCGACAGTCTGCGTGGTAGTTTAGTTAGCCGTTCTTTTTGAAGATGCAATAACACTTACGCTCCAAACAGAATCATCTGGAACAAAACGCCTCGATAAAATGTCACCCATTTGGACTGTGGTTGTTGTGGCTCCTCCACACTGCCCACACCGACCTGGACGGAAGTACCGTACATAGCGGCGGGATCTAGTTTGTTGTCTTCGTTCGTTGGTGAAGCCATGGCCTCTTGCCTGCCAAGATGATTAAGGGTTCGGGCAAAGACTTATAGTCAACAAGCACCCTTCTACAAAGGCCCACTCTGATTCCAGTTTCGTGGGGCAACCCCGCGTTTCATACGCCGGCCCGGCTGTAGCGAGCACTAATCTCCGCCGGCAGAAGCAACTGATACGACTAGAATCGGACCGTAGCTTCTAATGCATGCTGCTAGCCTAGGACTATCCATGCAAACGACTCAGTGAGCCTATCGCTGAGCCCACGGAGGACTCTCTCGGCCAACACCTATCTTTTTATTGGGTCTCTTTATCTGCGCAACTACCGTGCCGCTTGTTATCAGCTGAGACTGCTGCCGGTAGTCGCTTGATGCATTTTCAACAAACGGAGGCTGAGTAACGGTTTCTACACTGCGATAGCGTCGGACCCAAGTCTCCTATCGGTCTCTTTTCTGGATACAGGACTCGAGTAGCAGGACGGAGACAGATGCAAATAAGGCACTCATGTTCTAAGCGAGGGAAAAAATTCCAGTCAAACCTAGCATAGAATTCGTTGTCAGCTCGGGTACTTTGTGTTTACTGCACGGGTTTATCTGTACCGTGTTATTAGGGGTTAGGGGTGAAACCCTATCAAGCAGAACGGCCCAGAACAACCGCGCCACAGGGTAAAAACTAGGGTAGGTAGGGCCGCACAGGGCTACGTCAGCGTCACTGTGTATTGATACGGCTCTATGCAGTACGTTCCAGCTCTTCAAGCAGCGGTCAGCATCTAGGGCCTCTAGTCGCAACCAATGCATGCTCTTTGTTGATTTTGTTTTGCGACCCGCAAGCCTTCCGCTTCGCTTTTCTTCGGTAGGCGACTCCGTACCGCACTGACGATGTTCTTGCATCGACGCTAACGGGCTTCAATATAGACCAAAGTTTAATCCTCCGAGTCTAAAGTACCCGTGGTGAAATAAGAAACGGACCGTGGCCGTAGCCGCTGCTTGCGAAGTATTTTTGTACATGGAACCCAACCGACCTCGCCATCTATTATCTTGCATAGTAAGCTGATTGAAACGGCGGAAACACAGTGAGTTGCGCGTATATGAGATGAAAACGTTTTTGGTGCTTATTTGCTAGTATACGCAAAAGAACTGCCGTAAATCCATGGCGTCAGGAGAATTTCACGTGCTGCGCTCTATCCTTGACCCAGTGCGGCGGCTATTCTTTTTCCATGAATCATCCCGTGTCCTCACCATGTACTCCGTGCGTGCGTCACCAAATCCAGATTCTTTTGCAGCACATTGTGTACCAGGATGCGAAATTTGCAATGTTATGTACACTGATCGCAATGATAGCTGTTCAATTTTGCCCAAACTCAATCCCTCAATAAATTGTTTGATATCACAAGACGTTCCTGTTCCTATCGCTACTGAACTTTATCCGATACAGAATATTCAATATATCGGTGCCTCCTAGTCGTCCTGCTTCGTGAGATGGTGTTAACGAATGCGACAACGCGGTTCGTAGCCGAGCCGGTGTCAGAACAGAAGCGCGTATCAAGGGGCTTCTCGGAAGTGATCCGTGATCGCCGAGGTGGGCTTGAGCGATACTTGTTCAGACATGGTGGTTGGTTGTGGCGTTGCTTGCACTATAGAAGCGGGGAGTGTAACACGAACAAACCACGCGTCCTGGTAGGCCTCTATGCTTGGGCATCAACGATGATTGCGAACGAATACAACCCGCTAACGCTAATGACAACGCTATGAAGCAGACTCAAAAGTCCACGATGCGCCGTGACATATCTGGTCATTTGTCTTGCTACACATCGGTCGAAGCTACACATCGGTCGAAGCATGCGCGCAAACTCAACCACAAGAGCGCAGAAGTACAAGTGGTAGCAGTTGCATTGACAGCGAAGACACTGTGGCGGTTGGATGTGTCAGTCTCCGCATCTTTCAAGGGTCATGCATCAGTTCTCGCTGGCAGTGGTTGCAAACGTCATGGTCAACTTTTAAAGCGATTCGTCTGCAGCATCAATGAGCTATTCGAACAATCCAGGCACTAACATAATGGAAGCAGGATTGTCCTGTTTGCCGCTCAAGCACGGCGATCGTTGTGCAATGCGATGAAGCGCGCCCTGAGCCAAGGCTTGCGACAGCTAACTAATCAACTTCAAGCATGGTATCCTACGAAGTGGATCAATGTCGTCCCCTGACAAATAGCGTCTGCCTCCGAGCCAATACGCACAGTCAACTGGTTCGTGTTCGAAGCTCGACAAAGCTCTTGTTCCAGTAACGTAACGGAAGACCTCATGCCGCTTCTTTATTCCTGGGAACAACAAAACTGCAAACTAAGACCGAGTACTTGGATATGCGCCGCATCCTCAAATACGCAACGCCGTATCTGTCATCTTCGCTGATGCCTGGAATGACAGGAGCAGGATATCGAGGATCTAAAACCGGAAGACATACTGCTTGCATGATTTGACATGGCTCACTCCCGTCTCTGAACCAGTAGGCGTTGTCGATTTTGGATCTACAAAAGAGAGTGGCAGCATCATTTCGGACATTGATGACTGATATGACATCTCGATTCAATGGTGGATCGGAGTCGGCGAGTGCAGTAGGACCATGGGAAAGCTATCCACATGCGTGGTTGAGTATTCCTCTCGTTCGGTTCGTGGTCGCAATCACCACCCATCATCCTCATCGAATCTAGCTTAGGAGGTCCTTCCGGTTCAGCAAGACGCTTTTTTGGAGCAACGGTATGCGCGTTCCTCCAGTTCGTTTTGTCTGGTCATGCGATGCTTGTTTCTCGTTACTTCTCAAAACAAAAGGTGATTTCATCCAGTGCTGTTCCTTTGCACTTCATTCACTCTCTTTTTCCTGCTCTCCTTTACTTTTCTCATCCTTGCTCTTAGGCTCTCCAGTATTTTCTACACTTTCGCTCTTTTGTACCTCAGCGTCTTCTCCCTTCTCGTTCATCTTCCCCACAGTGCTTTCTCCCTCCTCGATATTCTGCTCTGTGACCGCTTCCTCTCCATTAGTATTAGTATTAGCAGGTCTGGGTTGGCCGCTTTGTTCCTCATTCGATGCTACGGATGTACTCCTCCTCCTCCTTTCCCGGCTTGGCCTTCTCAACCCAGGCACATATTCCGGCTGCACTGGTAAATCATCCCCAGGTGTTCTAACGATAGGAATACCATGCAAAGCCCCGGGTGCCGTAGTTGTGCCCGATAGCTCCGCCCCTCTTGGCGATGAATGGGGATCCGCCTCGACCGCCTGTCTGGGTGTCTCCAACTCCCTAATTTCATGACCATAGAGCTCCGCGGGGCTGTTCTCGTTGATGGCATGGAGTTCGAATTTGCTCTTCGGGAAATACGAGGCCTGGTCGGCTGGAGCGGAATTATCAGCAAGCTCATGTGGCCTGTGACGTTTCTGATGTCGGCGGTAGTAGAATGCGACGAGGGCGATGATAATGACCGCCCCGACACCGCCGCCGACGCCGCCAGCGATCGCTCCTGTATTGCTTTTGCTCTTAGAAGTTGGTGTATTTGAACCGCTTCCCGATGGAGAATTTCCAGTTGTGGTGTTTCCAGATGGGGCGTTCTTGCTTCGTGTAGCGAAGACGGTTTTCAAGCCTTGATCAGTCCAGCCTAGGGCGGGGTCCTTCTTTGTAGCATTTCCGCTCTCGTTTCCACCAGTCAGAGCGTGGAGTTTACGTGGAACTTGGAAATCCGGTGCGTCTGTAACGAAAACACTTCCCCATGTTAGAGCCGTTAAGTCGAACACGGCAACCCCCTTGCTTTCCCAATCACATTCGTTAAGAGGAGTGTTCCCGCCCACACTGATCATTTGACGTTTCCCCGCAACATGGCACTTGTGACCCCATCTTGGTGACTCGCCAAGCCACAAATTCGTCCAGGTGAATGAAGGTAATGTCAGGACAACCACATTGTCATATGCCACGTTGGTGATGGGGTTGTAGCCTCCATATAGATAGATGTGATGACTCGAGTTATCGGCTGATGATATGGCTACCGTACAAAAGTCTACACGCGGTGTCGGTATGTCTCCCGTAGTGTTTTGCGAATACCATATGCCATTTGTTTCAGGCTTTTGGAGGTATGAGTCGATATCGAATACGTCGACCGTTCCGAAGTCAATCTACTACAATGTGAGATGGGATCGCAAACGCCTATTGCTTGGCTTACCAATGAACCTTGACTACTGTTTGCAAAGGTGCTGGTAAGGCTAGGCTGTATCTGCCCACCAAGCGCAACAAGCACTCCCATAGCACCGATCGAACCGAAGTATTCCATGGTACCTCCCACCCGAGGTACACCATCTCTTAATCCGGATGTGGATATGTTCTTTCCCGATTGGGCCTCAAAGTCAAGAACAACCATGCCTTCTATAGGGGTGTAGGCGTCTAATGTCTTAAGGAATAGGTCAGCTGTCTCGCCAGTGGAACCCCAATCAATCTGTCCATTCAGATAGAATCCTAGGCCTTGGTCTATGGCCTCAGCTGCTGCTCCGTGATTCGGCATCTGCGCAACGTCGTTCGGGTACTGTGCCCACGGATATTTTGCTCCATAGGTATATGACCACATGTAAAATAATTTGCCCGGCCAAGTAAATGTTTCAAAAGACATATTGCCCATATAAGTAGTACCGCCATACACATACACATTGGGCTGATCAAAGGGGCCATGGAACATGTGACCACGGACAAGGCTGGGTGGCGCCGTACCCGTGTTTGGATTTTTTGCATTGTCACCCTTGGCTTGAGCATCAATTTTCATTGAATCTGCGACCTTCCAGTCCCAGGTAACGTTGAGAGGGATGGTAATCATCCAGCTGTTCACGCCAAGGATGGGGCTTGGGAGATCTGTTCCGTTCCATTTTTGCAACCCGCTATCGATGTACAGGATATCGTTCTTGACGACCGAGTGTGACCCTGTTGTTGATATATGTCAGCAACAACCGAAATCCGAGTCAGTCCTTCGTTGTTCGACAACTAAAGGGCCGATCAGAATTGCAATGAACAGCGCCACTTACACCATCGTTGGCAGAAGTTGGTCACAGGATTGAGAGTAAACTTGTCTGGAGCCTGTGCGCGCACCGTGTGTGGAGTGTAGACGCTGCTAAGGAGAAGACATAGGAGACCCGCTTGTATGGACTGGAACAGTCTTGAGATCAAAAGGGCCATGTCATTTGAGCGTGCCGTGAATGCCCAGCAGAGTTGATGAGGCTGCAAAGTCAGCCTGGACAATCGGGCACGACCCACAGGTGCAAGGCGACGTATATGTACGGTGCTTCGTAAGCGCAGTGTCTTGGAGCGGCGTAAAGCCTTTCTTGTTGCGGAGAATCCGGCAGATCTCGCCTATTTAGCGGAAGAAATCGGTCGTGTTCGTGAGCAGCTGCAGTCGACACTACTAGCACATTGGGTTTACACGGCTACCTGGCCAAGGTATGAGGGCTCATCGCCGAATGTCGGTTTCGAAAGTTGTATGCGAAAGGACGGATAGAGACCGCTGTCAGTGGAAATGACATCGCCAGCACAACCTCTTTCATATCTGGTAAGCCCCAAAAGTGGCTGGAAATATTTCCTGCATGGGTGTCTGCCACAATGTGGATGGCGGATAAGGGCACCCTGGACGGAGTGGGCCGCCTAACCGGGGTAAACGAGGCGTTATCCTTAGCAAATCTCCATGCAGAACACCGGAGAATCGTGTTATTGGGGCGTCTCGGAATTTTATGCATAAGAGGGCCGGCGAAAAGCATGGGTTTTGTGATAGCGCCACTGGATGAACCATGCAGAACATGACAAAGTGAGACAATTGGGTAGAGAGACTTTCCGTATTGGGGCCAACAGGGCAAAGGTAAGCAGCATCTTGATTAGTCACATGCAATCTTTGTTGCGATCCATTGGTCTCTCGGGCCGACGACGCCTGTCTAGGTACGGGCTGTCCGTTCAGCTTTGCTTGTTTTTTTCTGCGTACAGCTACTCTTAGAAATGTTCTATTCCCGAACAGGAACGAGTCGTAAGTGACGGGGGACTGCTGTTTGGCGGTTTTCTAGAAGATGGGGGTATACGGAACATGCAACACAGTCCATGGGATGAACAACTTGGTCGTGGTCTTCGCTCAGGGTCCAGGCGCATTGACGTGGCAACCAGTCTCCTGGCGGTGGAGCGCCTAACGGCCCCATTACCCAAATACGGAGCAGTCTGGACACTGGAACTGCTCGCAAACCTGGCTGAGTTCAACGTCTAGTAGTTCTTCGCTTACGTGTTTGAGCGGCTTTACCAGTCGTGCTTGGAAGACGATGAAATGTCCAAGGGTTTATATGTTGCTAGAGATTTTTTGACAGACCGGGTTACGCCAGGGTATGGATCGAATGTTCCGCGGAGGGTGAAACCTAGAGTCAGGTGTCGCTGAATCTCGAAGCCCCAGCCTGTCAAGCACAGTTTGGGAAGCGCAATGATTGCCATTGCAAGTGCATTTTTGTTATTTAGCTGGACCGCCCTTTACTCTAGGGACGCAGCTTGGTGCGGTTGTCGGCGCAAGCCCGAAAATCTGGATACTAACCGTGACCTCAGGGGCAGAGCTGTGTATTTAGGCAGGTTTATCGATCGCTGACAAAAGTCAGCCTGTACTCCCATTCAGATGTGCCAAATTCATGGCTGGTGATTGTGATTTTCGAAGATCTTTCGGGAGAAATCAACCCGAGCAGCAGCGCCATTGAGCAGGCTCTTGCACGATTACTGGACGCTAGCCTAATTCAGAATTTGATGGCGGTTAGCATAAATATGCGTTCTAAAAGAGAATGTTTCTGGTCCACAATATCTTTGCGAATGATGGTTGTCGATGCTATTGTTGTGAGGCAGTCGAGTCCCACAATGCTGAGCAAGATTCAAAGAAACTAAGGTGAGAGTCGTGACGTTGAGACGATGACTAGCCACGAAAAGCTCTCGCACATGTTGCGAGGATCTATGGTGATGCACAGATTGTGGACGAATGAAGCAGCATTACTGGGGATACAGACATGGTGACTACACCACTTCAAGTAGCGTGCCGTAACAACCCCGATCTGGCATTGGCGATTTTAGTCAAGCGTTAAGCTAATCTAAAACGATATACCAACCGTCAGGTGCGACCTTCTTCTGATTCTTTACAGTGCAACTACAACAAGCAGGTTTCAAAATCGTGGCCAGTAAGACAATACAGATTATTTATTCCGCCACATAGATGTCATGCTCGCTTGGGTATCTCAGATCGCAGTGTTACGAATTCCCAGCGCCAAAAGAGACCACTACGTTTACGAACAGCCAAACAACGCTCTCGCTCGGTTAGATGCAAACCAACGGACTCCATCCATCGAACACTGGGCAACTCTTAGTCTGAATTGAAGGCCTATGACAATCTTGGCTATCATGAGTTGATTGGATGTACACCTCCTCGGAGAACTGGACAGCTGTGCTGTGATTGGCCTGACGTAACAGTGCCATCATCCTCATCGCATCTTTACCACTATCTCATCCTCCACCGCAACTTGGCTATCTAAAGTGGTACGGAGGGCATTCGATGCGATACGTCGTTGCATCACTGTCATGCAGTTGACATGCGCGAAATGGAGCCTTCCCAGCGCAATGCCATGATTTACAAGATCGTCATCTTGACAGGCGTAGCTCCCTCCCCGCACATACTACTTGCTTAAGTTCGAGCTCTTTCCCTTCCACGTTGAATGATGGATATCCCTTCAAATCTAACGTCTAAGTTGCCCACTATGACGAGCACCGACGCGAACTCGAACCAGACCGACCCCCTCAAGCACCCTCTCGAGGCCACCGCCATGGCCATTAAGGGTGCTACTTCAGGCGAAAGTCGCGCTCCTCGCGCTTTTCACATGCAGAGCTCAAATGAAGGTCCAGCGGATATCATTGCAAAGGTCGCTGGTGTTGCCCAGGGTGGAAAGCGTGAGGATGACGGCCCTTATTTTACTAACAACGAAGGCATCCCCTGGCCCGATGCTGAGCACAGTAAGACTATTGGAGGTATCCCAGTCGCCAGTGACGTGTTTCTCTTCCAGAAGCAGCAGACATTCAATCGCTCCAAGAACCTTGAGCGCATGGTTCACCCTTGTGGTTCAGGTGCTTTTGGCTACTTCGAGACTACCAAGGACGTCACCGGACTCACCAAGGCCGACTTCTTGAAGACTGTAGGCGAAAAGACACCCGTTTTCATGCGATTTAGTACCGTCACGCCTGGACGCGAGTATCCTGACGAGGCTCGTAATCCTCGCGGCTTTGCGATCAAGTTTTACACTGGCGAGGGCAACTACGACATCGTCGGCCTGAACTTCCCCGTCTTTTTCTGCCGTGATCCTATCCAGGGTCCAGATGTTATCCGATCACAGTGGCGCAATCCCAAGAACTTCCTCTTTGACTACGATGCCATCTTCGACTTGCTTGCCAACACCCCCGAGGGCAATCATGCTGGTCTCATGTTCTTCAGCGATCACGGTACACCTCAGGGTTGGCGTTTCAACCACGGTTATGGTTGCCATACGTTCAAGTGGGTGAACAAAGATGGCCAGTTCGTCTACATCAAGTACCACTTCATTGCTGAGCATGGACAAAAGCAATTTACACAAGAACAAGCTACACAGATGTGTGGTGAGGATCCTGACTACTCCAAGCGTGATCTTTGGGAGACTATTGAGAACGGTGAAGAGATCGTTTGGAAGGCACACGTACAAGTGATGAACCCTCAAGATGCCGATCCGGACAAACTTGGCTTCGATCCTTTTGATGTCACCAAGGTCTGGCCACGTAAACAATTCCCCATGCAGGAGTTCGGCCGACTGGTTCTCAACAAGAACCCCGAAAACTTCCATCGCGATGTTGAGCAGGCAGCTTTCTCTCCTGGCAGTATGGTGCCTGGCGTCGAGGACTCGCCGGATCCGCTTCTTCAGTTCCGCATGTTCTTCTACCGCGATGCGCAGTACCACCGTATTGGCGTGAACCTCCACCAGATTCCTGTCAATTGCCCCTTTATGGCAAAGTCCTTTGCGTCCCTCAATTTCGACGGCCAAATGCGTGTGGATGCCAACCACGCTGGCAACAAACAATACGCCCCAAACAGCTTTGCACACAAGTTCAGACCCGACACTGCTGAGGCGCCCTATCAAGTCAGTGATAACATCATGAGCCGGAAGAGCCATTACTGGCACGAGGGCAAGAAGAACGAATACGATCAGGCCAAGGAGCTCTGGTCACGCGTCATGAGTGAACAGGAGAAGCAGAACACGATGAAGAACACAGCAAACATGCTTAAATTCGTCAGGTATCCCGATATTCAGGTAAGCACTACCCTTCTCACACACTGTACTTGCACTAAAGATTTTCACAGAAGAAGTACTTGGCACAAGTCTACAACATCGGTACCGATCTCTCCAAGGGCATCTACGACCGCCTTCCAAAGCCAGCTTTTGATTTCAGTGAAGTGGAAGAATTGTCCAAGACTGCACATGAGTGGTACAAAGAGAAGAAGTTCAGGCCCACTGCTGGCGAAAGGCTGACTGGCTTTTCGCCTTCTATGCCTGTATATAATTATTGAGTATGAGGTCTTAATAGTTAATTATGGTAGCGTAGTGTGCTATTTAGCAATAAGTCAGACAGGCGCTGACCCCAAATCGTAGATGTCACTCACGAACGAGATTTATTAAGAGTAATTACTCAAAAAAGATTGTGGGAAGAGATTGCCTTTTCTCAAAGCCATCTGCTCAGATCAATATAACATGTTCTGCATTAACCTTTGATAGTTCGCCGAATAGTGTGGCTACCCTTCTCCATACTCTATCATCACTAATTTACTTTAACCACGATAACTGAAACCAATATGAATACTGTCTCTCTTACAAAATTTGAAGTGGTGCCTCTAATATGTATCAGGTATTAGAAAGCCTAGGGCACATGAATGAAACGAACGAAACATAATCTCACAACCAAGTGTTGTTTGAAAGTGATGACAAAAGGGTATTGGGGCTCAACGTGTCATGGTGCCATGTCCACTACATCCCTCACAGACAAATATGAACATGCACAGCAACGACCAGAAAGCCATCAACCACTCCCACATAGTGATGCATGCAGAAAGTCATTCAAATCAGAGGTAGCATACATTGATACCCATCACTAAATATGGTGATAGGCGCAGTTACTTGGCTCCAAGCAACAAGTGGCTGGATCTCTCCCTCTACGCATTTTCAATGCCCACACATAATATCAAAAAATCTCTCAAGAAATATTACTTTCAACTAGCTCCATGCATGCTACCCATAATATACATCTCACCCGATTCTCCAGCGGCTGCAAACCGGTGGTCCCAAATGCTCCATTTTCTACCCTCGCTAGAACACGTAAAGTGTTGGCTTCAAGATATTCCAATGGATGAAAATCTCTCTAGCTGTCTCTGCAACTTTCGCTTGCATCATGTAAGGTGTTCCGAGTGCTGTAGCATGGCAAAAACAACCACGATCCCTTTTAAAGACAAAAAAAGCCAAGGACGAAAATTAACACCTAGCAGATCAAGGTATGTATGGCTATTTGAAGCTTTATTGATATGATAAGTTTCATTGCTGGCATCAGATGAGCAGTTACTATATAATACGTGACGTGTTGGATTTGGTCAGCGGATATGCATGTGTAAGGTTGTTGCTGAGCGCGTGCTTTTGAGCATAATTGCTAGTATCATTAAGGACTGAAATGAGTAATCTAGGTGAGTAAATGCCAAAGATGACTTTGCGGTCGATTCTGATCAATTGATTACACATCCTGATGTTCGTCTCATCTGTACCAAGCGGCAAAGATGATT
The DNA here is from genome assembly GCA_026262405.1 of Curvularia hawaiiensis. Lineage (NCBI taxonomy): Eukaryota > Fungi > Ascomycota > Dothideomycetes > Pleosporales > Pleosporaceae > Curvularia > Curvularia hawaiiensis. The sequence goes on along the minus strand of JAODYC010000001.1, from coordinate 584,281 downwards.
CGTGGATTTTGCTCGGAGCCGTAAACGTTCAGGACCAAAGATGAAACCCCTCTCGGAAGGGGTTGTCATTAGATTGCTATAGATGCGAGTTCACATGTCATTATAGTCTGTAGATTGCTTACGTGACTGGTAGTTAAGAAATTATGGGGACTTATCAGCCAAGATCGCGTAATGGAGTTCCTGATGGCCTGGCAGAAACTTCTTAATCTTAGCTAATGGTAAACCTTACTTCGTTCTACTTCGCTCTTCTAATTACTGTTCAGGCAGAACTCACAACATACATGTCCGAACGACTAGAGAATTGGTAAGAGTTCGTGTTATAGATGACATGGGCATTCACCATATTCAAGCGCTAGAGTACTAGTATGATCAAGTCAAAGTCATGTCATGTTACCGTTCTCGATACGTCTATTACATGATATAATGTTTGGAGTGAGTATGCATGTGCGGTATGAAAGATAACCAATTGATTAGACACAACAACATCAACTAAATCAGAGCACAATCAAGAACTATCTACCATACATGCCCCTTTGACTGCTTGATATCCTTGACGTTGATGTTTCTCCACATGAAGATACCCACTGCACCAACGACCCAGGTTCCCGTTGAAATGGACAACAGGCGAAGAAAAACATCTTCGTATGCGTGCTGAATCGCACGGCGCGTGGGCGAGTCCATGGGGAAAGATAACTGAGTCATGATATCGCTGTAGATTATGACGATGTTAGGCAAGTCCTCTGCAGGCAGATATTGCATCATTTGCTTGGGAAGGAGGTCCGTCCAAATGGAGGCGGCGACCGTATACCCAATCGCACTGCCAATATTGCCGAAGATGCTGACGATAGCAAGCATGGACGCAACATGCTCGTGGGAACCAGCAGATAGGATAGCGATTTCGTCGGTGATGATGAGTAGACCTTGTGCGATGGAGATGAACATAAAGCACATGACGATGTAGCCGATGTTGCCGGGTGCAAGAAAATGGATCATAAGGCCTTGGCCGAGAATACTCAAAGGAATGCCGACCACGATGGAGATGAGCTTGAAGTGGCCGGTCCTGTGGATAGCATATCCGGCGCAGAGGGCCACGAGTACGGTGAGTACAGTGGCCGATTGACTCACGTAGCTGGCGTGCGCTACACTCAGCCCCTGGACTACCTGGAGGTACGACCCAAAGTAACTGTTCCACACAGTATAGCTAGCAAAAAGAGCAGTGCAGAGTAAACATGCGCCGAAGACAGTTCGATCCTTGAGAAGCCTGTACGACAGGAAACAGATGGGAGCGAAAAATTTCTCCCAAACCACGAATAAGATCATGAGAACGATACCGACAACTAGCATGCTTACGACCAACGGCGAAGACCAACCCCTGCCCTGGGTAGTATATAGGTTGAAGGGCAAGAGGAACAAGCCAACGCCAGCCGAGAGCAACACAAGACCAACTGCATCGAACTCGCGGCTGTGATGGAGGATGGACTGTATAACGCTGCGTCCGCTCTTACGGTCGGGAACTAATCCGAGACCCTTCGCCTTGACATAGTTGTGATAGAGAAGACCCCAGAAGGGCGTCACTACGACTGGCACAAGAATGCAGAACATGCCAAACGCCCAGCGCCATCCGGGTCCACCGAGATAGCCCTCAGCTAATGGACCAGCTACCCAGCCTGTGACCAAAGAACTTGTGTTCATCAGCGCCTGCATCAGTCCCCGGTTCTTTAGTTTGGTGGTGTCGGCAATGAAGACGGACATGATGTATTGAATGCCGTTGTTGCCCACTGTATGGAAGACCATGGCAGCGGCATAGGCTTCGACACTGTTGCAAGCAGCCATCATGATCAATCCAGTGGTCCCGAGGCCCAAGCAAAACAAGAGGCCAGGAGGACGGCCGAAGACATCGATGACTTTGGCAATGGTCAGATTGGTAACGCCGCCAATCACACTGCTCAAGATGCTGACGGTAGGCGTGAGGGAATGCGCTGCAAAAGCCGAAGTGACGTAGGGCAGAAGTGCGAGGACGGTTCCAGCAAGCAGCGTCTCGACAAAATAGATGAGCCAAAGCATAATATAGGCGGCTATGAGAGTGGTCTTGGTCCATGCCATTGTAGTAGCCTCGATCGCCTGGACACCAGCTGGTGCATCAGTGTCAGGTTGTTCCTCATGGTTGTCTCCGAAAGGTGAATCGGCCGAGTGTTGTGAGCTGGAAACATTGACTTTGCCAGACCTGGCTTCTTCTACATCTGCAGACATACTGGAAGCTGGTGAAAGGAGGGGTACTTCAACTGAGGAGCGAGGGGATTGAAAAAGTTGAAGTGTCCGTGGACTGGACGGGGATGCAGAGAAGTAAACCATTCGTTCCTAAGGCTAGTCCTTTTAAGAAAGAAGAATGCACTCCAATGGCAGTATCAAGCGAGCGGCAATAAACGCAAGTTCGAGATCGAACCTCGAGGGGGGTTGGAAAGGTGAAAGTCAGGGAGTATGCAGGCGCAATCCAGTGGGAATCCATGCTTGTAAGAGTGAGCACATTTGCGAGTGTTGTGGCGCAAACCCCTGCCCCCATGTGTATAAGACCATGTGGATACCTACGGCGAAAAAGGTGTACTTGGCCTGGCCTGGCCTGCGCCTGCGCCGTGCCGCGCCGTACTTCTCGTGCATGAAGGGAAGGCTGACTCGGCGTTGGGCTTACTGCCTCATACATACAGGCGCCCTGTGCTTACGCTCGCTGCCAAGTCCGGTGATGATCCTTCCCCCACGCCCAACATGGGTGCTCTGGAAGTTGCCCACGGAAAACCCGGTTTTTAGCTTTTTACCCTATATTCCTTGTTCGAAGACTGGATGTGTCACTGAAAAGATGCGTTGCGACACAACGTTTGGTACAAGAGTGGACCATCGTTTTACAAACATTATAATCTCCTCTAAACCGAACGCCGTTTTACAATACTAAATTAGGAAGGTGAAAGAGCGTATGAAAGATTGCATGAAAGATTTTGTAAAGAAAACACGACATATCACTAAGTCAACTTGAAGCGATGATATCCCCCTTAGCAACTGGACACATCCACCAACTGCGCATACTTTGTGAATTCCTCATCACGTGCAAGCATTTCTCGCTCCTCAGGAAATGTGCCTAGAGCCAACTCCACTCCACCATCTGGCTTCAACGGGAAAACAACCAAGAACCGGAAGCGTCCACTACCTCGTTCTAGCTGAGGCCTCATCGTCTCAGGAGAGCCCCCATTAGCGAAATAACGATCGCCAAAACTGATCTCGCTCATCTGAAACAGCATGATATTCGAGATCATGGCGTGCATATGGTCGAGGCCCATGTTTGCTGTAGAAAACCTCGAGTGATCTGGTAGCGACTGCAGTAGATTGAAAGCGTCGTGGATCAATGAGGGCGTCATGCGTGCAGCAGAAGCGCGCAGCACCTGTGCAATTTCAAGAACACTCGTCTCCGGGTCGCACAGCTTGTCTATGGGCATGCTGGTGCGGTTGAGCGTGAGAAGGCTACCCATATATGTTGACGGCAGCAGAGACGAAAAGTAGGGTCGGCCATCGGTCGGTAGTTCCAAGATGGAACACTCGTCAACCCCAAACTCTCGGCCATTGTTCTTTGCAACAGAGTAACGGGCTCTCAGCGCTACGCGCCAGAAGAAAGCCTGAACAATGTCGCTGATAGAGGGTACGATGGAGTTTGCTTCAGACATCCTCTCGACGTCTTCTTTGAGCATTTGAACCTTTTCAGGAGGAATCAAGAATAGGGTCGAGTCTAATTTCCGCTCTGCAGCAGGTAGTGGCCATACTGAGTGCAGGGGATATTGGAGTAGTGACCCGCCTGAAGCATCGTCTTGCGAAGTTTGTTGTGCAATCATCTCGTCCGTCGGAACAAAGGGCAGAAAGTTCCATACACTTGGATCGATTTCCTCCACTGGCCGCGAATATCCCTCTAGTTCATGCAAGACTTCAGGGAGAGTGTGGTTGAAGCTTTCAGCATCGTACCATTCGCATGATGCAGACGTGTCTCCTTGTAGATACCTACAGTTCTCAGCCCAAGCTTTGATTGCAAGAATGGCGCCAATGCCGTCCAAGCAGCAGTGATTCAGGTCAACAGCCAGGATGCAGCCACCTTTGACAAAGTTGGCTTGCGCTACCAGGATATCTGCAGGTAGTTGTGGAAACGTGTCTTGTCTCAACACCTGCTCATCTTTAAATGCCGATGGTACAAAACCGCCTTTTCGAAGGGTTTCAAAAGATGGAAGTACCTCGCTCAGGTCTTTGAAGACCAGTCTTCCACGCGCTGGAGAACCAAAAGGTGGGACTGTAACACAAAGATCACCCTTTGTGTAACCGATTTCGTGTTCTGAGCACTCAATAATCTTACCCCCAAGCGCTGGTATAAGCTCAAGAGTACGGTCCAGTCCTACCTGCATGTTGGCAAAGGTCTCTTCGAACGTTGCCTCTGCGCGAAGAGGGAAATAGAACATGAGTCCCATGTAGTGGTTTGGATTGACATAGTCGAAAGGATTCAATCGGAAAGATTGATGTGCTTTGCGCTGTGCGAGCAGTTTTTGCAAGCTTGCTTGTTGGCTTCCCATCTGTGATCTTGTCGCTTTGTTTTCTTCTGCCTCAGCTATCATCGCCTGGATCAGAGTAGTAAACTTCGCCAGAGTAGGGTTTGCATAGAGATGGCGGGGGGCGAGTTTATCCAAGGCCTTTGACGCTGCTCGAATAGCATTAACGACTGCGGAAACTCCAAGGGAGTCAAGACCAAGCGCAAAGAGATCATCTTTAGCTGAAGCTTCGCCGACAGAAGGTAGAGAGGAAGCGACAATCTCCCGAAGTGATTCCTGAATTGCCACTGTCGAACTTGCATCGAATGCGAAGCGTGCCTCCTGACTTTGAGAGATGTAGAATCTCTCAATGTATTCTTCATAAAGCATCAGTGTGGCCTTTCGCTTGACCGTTCCTTTATCGGTACGAATGAACGGTTTGTCTGGTTGAGCAAAGCAAACATAGTCCCGCGACAATTGTACCGTAAGCCGGGAAGATGACATGGACTCCTCTATTTTGGACCAGATGCTTTCTATTGTCTCGTCGCTCTTCTCCACAGAGTCTTTTAATTCGATGAGAAGTCCCGCCTGAGGCTTGTTGCTACCGATTACCAGACATCCATTGATTGCGGAATGTGTGGAGATCAGTGCCTCAATCTCGAGTGGCAAGATCTTATAGCCGTTGGAGAGGACGATCAAGTCGTCATTACGACCATTGAAAGCCCACAGATTAGGCTTCTCGGGATGTTTTCGGTACAGGTCCTTGAGGTTGATTACATCCTTATCGGGAAAAGTGTGGAAGATGCCTTGGAAAAGAGATGCGTGCTCATTGCGGCATACCCAATGCTCGAATACACCTGGCTCGACTTCCCTAAAATCGAATCCGGAGTAAGGATGGAATGCAAACCAGGACCAGTCTTCCCTGTCCACCACAAGATTCCCGATAAAAAGACCTTCGGTCGTACCAGTCAGGTTGAGGACTCGAATCGCCTTGTTGACTTTTCCAGCGCTCGAGACACTGACTGGACCTCCAGATGCGCAGATGAACTTGGACGAGGATGACTTAAACTTGATCAGCACATCCGGTGTTTCGCCGAGCTCGTCAACAAGCGAAGGAACCATACTCCAGATGTCGATCTTCGTGCTTTCGACAAGCTTTTCGATCAGTGAAATGTTTGGAATAACACCTGAGGGACCAAGCACACACTGAAGACCATAGAGAGCGGGCATTAGAATATCCATAATTATTCCCGCACCATGGCACATCGGGAAGGACGAGTAGATGCGGTCACCTTCCTTCCAGTCTGAAGTCCATGGAACCAAGCCATTGGCAGGGGGCAGTAGGCGGACTGCGTCCATTGTTCCGATGAGTCCATGTGTCCATGGAATAGGCTTCGGAACGCCTGTGGAACCCGATGTGTGCAGATAACAGAATGGTTCAGAGGAAGCTGCATCGAAACTCTTGGTGTATGGATACGGCTTCGTCCCTTTGGCGTCTAAAAGCTGATCAAGCAATGGTATCTCCAACAATGTCATGGAACGCTTCTGTAGAACATCTTTGACAAGAGGCACCATTACTACTTCGCTTGCTTTAGCCCATATCTGGCACTTGGTCGCTTCCAGCACAGCTAGAGCTCCTTCTGTGGTGTTTTTCGGGGAAAGGTAGAGGGCGGCATAGCCGACCTTAACGCAGGCGTAGGTGATCAGGATGTGGCGAAGATCATGAGGCCCGATGTACCCAACCGGTTGCACAGACGACGATGGCCCGACATGTTCGTAAAGCCACCAAGCTGTCTTGTCTACGGCCTCAACAAATTCTTGCGCAGTTATGTCTCTGAACTCCAGACTCTCGCCTGAAGCGTAGGTAATGGAGAAGACGACTCGTTTAGGATCCGTTGCAGCCAACTGATCCATGATCTGAGGAATGAGTCGTCGGCCATAGGGTATAGTATCGGCATCGCTCAGTGTCAGAGACTGGTCTGTTTTGATGACATCGCCAGTTTCGTTCCAGGAGATTTGTGGTGATTGTCCGTGAGACGTGGGTGGAGTCGAGAAGCCACTGTGTAGCGACATTGAGCTGGGCGAAGAATACCCACTCTTTGCCCCATCGAAACGCTTTGGAGCCTTCAAATAGCTTGCTGTTGTCTCATTTATCTCGGGAAACTCTGCCAGCTCCGTCTTCTCTTTGAAATAGCTCGGCCGTCCTTTTTCGTACACTAGCTCGAGACGCGGATCCTGCTGGAACTCCCCCTTGGGAGCGCTTACCCAATCTCCACTAGCCAACAGCGCTACACTGCAATGCCATGGCGTGGTGTAACCTGTCCTTGTGTTCAGAAGGCTGATCGACAGTTTGTGTTCCCCGATCGATTCGTGTATTGAAAGTCTAACGTGGTTTGGATATGCTTTTTTCACTGCTCCAGCGAATGCCTAGCGATATCATGAGCACCGTATGCAACCTCTTGTATGTTTTGAAACCGTAGCGATACTTACATATCCTCTCATGAGCATCTGTTTTGCAAGGTACTTGATGTCTCTTTTGTACTGGTTGCGACCAGAGTTTTCCCCAACTGGGAATATGTGTTTCAGGTCAGACTCCAAGAACTTTCGGTAGCCCAGATAGGTCAATCTGGTGTCTGGGTTATCCATTATCTCTTTATCGATGTCTATGTCTGGCCGTCCGTGCTCATTCAGAAGCAACCGCCTGAAGTTAGTGCAGTTGGCGACATAAGAAATTTCGCGTAGCTTTTCAGGCAGCGGAAAGTCAAGTATGTCTTTCATGCGAGAGAAAGTGATAAATGTGAACTTTTTCTCAACAGCCATCTCTCGAAGAGCTTCGCCATAAGCCCAGGTGTCACGGTCCGATATCGAAAGTAGGTCTTCAATGTTTGTCAGAGACAGACTTATGTGCTATTGATAGTGCTACGTACCGTTGTATGTGATACCGTCTGAGATGATTGTCACTCTGGCGCCAGGTTTGTAAACTTGCTTTATCCTCACACACATGTTGTTGAGTCGTTCGAGGGCGAGCTCCTCAGCTTTGTCTGGAAGACAGCCAAGTACTTTGTAGACCTTGTTTGCTGACTTGAAAGGAAAAGCGGGTAGACAAGCTTCCACACGCTCTCCTGCTTGGACGAAGGCCTCAATTACTGACAGTAGTTTTTCCCGTCCAGCAGCGAAGCGCTCCTTGGAGTCATCGAATTTATTCAGGGCATGCTCGTGCATGATGTCAAGAATCTTGTTAGACACTTGTCCCACTGGGCTAGGAGTTACGGTGACAGTTGGCTCTTCATGTTGGAGTGACAGACCAAGGCCAACAGGACTGTCGTGGCGTTTGTGGAGTGAATACATTTGGCCTCGTAAGAAATCGATGGTTTACTTTTGGATGTTGTACAGTTGACGAGGAGTGAACCAGAAGCTCTCTGGAGAATGAATGAGAATAGGATGTCTGTTCAAGTCCTTGGTGTGGTCATGGGTGCTTTAAAAGCCAAGTAGCTCAGGAAATAGTAGCAGAGAAAGAAAAGCGAGAGTCATGTGGATGCCCCGATCAAGCAGTAGCTGACCATCCTTGCTCAGGCGTTCGCATTCCTATTCATTCTTTGAATAGAGACCGCAGTATAGGTAGAGCTGACAGCTAGTTGCCCGTGGGCGTAATGATAGTGGCTAGGCATGTTGGTGGCCTCGTGTCGTGACGAAGCAGCAAAGGAAACTGCGGTTGTCCGTCGTCCATGAAGGCATGGTATGATCTCCTTCCGACGCATCAAAGCACTCAGCAACGGCTGTGTATCTTGTGCATGATAGTGCACTACTACCAAGAACCAGATCCATCACCGGGCCCCTAACAGGCGATGTGGTTTGTGCATCGGACGACAAGGATTCTATGGTTAGTGTGGGGGCACTTCAGTGTTGCAGGTGGTTTGTGCATAGTGGTGAGGAACGGGTCGCAGATGCTCTGAAGTGCCAAGGGAAGCTCACTGCATAGTGACAGCTAGCCAGACAGAAACATGTCGCTTTGACCTGCAGTGCCACATCAACACTGAAGCCCCCCCTTTACGTAAGCACAGCTGCAGTCAGACGCCCTGCCTCGCTCTTACCCATGCTCGTGTGGCGAAAGATCCTCAGGCGCAGAGGGATACTAAGAAACAGTTACCCGAAGGAAGTGCTCCGTAAGCAGGGCGCCCGATGCCAGGTCCCGTAGCATTCCAACTGGCTTAATGATGCATGAAAAAATAACTTCTACACTTACAGTTCCATCGGAAAATCGGTGCTTATTATCTCGTATATTCCTCTAAGGCCACTTGAGCCAGCGGGTGTCCGACGCTGCTGAAAGTATTGGCTGAGAGATTGAATATCTGTACGTTTTAGTCTGGCCTTAATCTAACTGTTACATAGTATGAATAGAAATAGCGTACAGCTGTGCACAGGGCGTGCGTCTATCGTCATCACGTCTCATGGTTGACCGTCAACGACTCGATGTCGCAATCCACGTGGCGTTTTTTTTGTAGAATTGCATAGTTAGTGGTGATCTCCACTTGCCAGCTGGATAGGTCAGAAAACCTTTCACCTAATTTTGTCTAAAATTTGGAACTCTTTCCATCTAGTCAGGCAAATGGCGCAAGAGATACGCAGATGTCTCACTTGGAAGACCCTGCAGCATATGGCACTAACGCTCGCGGAATTTGTGGACAACGGCAAATCTCCAAGGAGCTATAGCCGTGGTGGTGCTTTGCCAGGTGCCACGATCTCATGACTATGTACGATCGTAGTCACTCTATTCGACTCAACTGCGCATGATTGAGTGGGTTTTCCTGAAAAACTGGCCGTTATCGGTCAGTAATGCGTCCCGCCAGGCCCATCTTCTATTTTAATGCAAATCTAATGACACGGGCACTTGCTGAAATGTCATGGTTTGATTTCGTATTGTGACTTGGATCATGTAAACAAAAAGTATACTTACTGCAATCAGGACACAATCTGGAACACTGGGGCTTCGACAAGAATTGTGGGCCTTTTCTCCGCCTCCGAGCTTTGCTACTGCACAATTTCCCAACGCGGTTAATGTCGGCCTTAGCTTAACGTTGGTAACGCGTGTCATGATCCTTTCACCAACTTACACCAGGCGTCTCGTCGAGTCTCTCTCCCACGTCTTGTTGATTTTCTCGCAGCCCTTGGTCTAGTCACGCCACAGCCGGAGCTGAGTTACCTTTGCGTTACACGTATAACACTAGCGCTTCCTGCTCGGAGATGTAAGCACTCGGTACCCGGACGGACGAAGTTTTGGTACCCGTTCTGCGGCCTTACATGGATTTTGTTCAACTTGCTAGCGCCACGGGATCGTAGCATGCCCTACTAGCACGGTCCAGAAGATAATCGCTTCGTCTGGGAATGTGCTCACGCTGATCTCCCGACCCACTCTCTTGGCGAAAGATACTGCAATCTTGCTCAAAACTTGCTCACTCTCTGGATTTGGCAGCTGGTTTCCACGTATGCAACAAGACTTCAACCAACGTGCTTCATCTGTCTACGCTCCCGCGGCAGCGGGATAAATTATTTGTGGCGTTCGGGCATCATGCACCAACTCGGTGCCTCAACCGGTGCCGCGGGCCCGCTGTAGGTCCAAGTATGGCTGACGCCTCTCAGCCTGGTTGGCGGATCCATCTCATCTAATCCGCGTGTAGTCAGACCCTTGGTTCAAGCGCCTCATGCGCGAACACAACTACCAGCTTATGGGCTATACATACATGTATGTGTCCAAGCGTATCTTCTGTGGCTCGCTAGCACCCAGCCATCGCCATGAGTTCCCAGTCGCCACAGTATCCTTACCCCTACTCGCAAGCTGCCCAGCTAGACCCACGCATCACGCTGCCACGCCCAGCCATCGATGCCGCATTGGCGCCTCTGGTCGATTCTGCCTTGCTGCCGGAGGAGCTAGATGTCTCCTTCATGCGGGGCTTCGACATGGGCGTGACCGTTGACACGATACTCGAGTCCAATCCGCATCTGACGCACACGCAACATGCCGTCCCTGCTTCTCAAGGCCACACTATCGCACTTTCTATCTTCACTCCCATCAAAAGGTCAGGGCCGCTCCCAATCTTGTTGTTCGCTCATGGTGGAGGCATGATATCCGGCGACCGCTTTAGCGCCCTACCATCGCTCATCGAATTAGTACAAGATGTACAGTGTGCCATCGCGTCTGTTGAATATCGTCTCGCACCCGAAACTCCTGCTCCTGGAGGTGCAGAAGACTGCTACGACACTGTTGTGTGGATTTCAGTTCACGCCGCCAGCCTGGGAATCGATGCCTCACAGATTGTTGTCTGCGGGTCTTCCGGGGGCGCCCCCCTTGCTGCTGCTGCCTGTCTCATGGCACGTGACAGATCCCACCTTGCGGTTCCTATCAAAGCACAGATGCTCCTTTCACCTATGCTTGATGACAGGTGCAACAGTGTCTCGGACCTTCAGTTCGAATACGGCGTCCCTTGGAATGGCCTTACCAATCGCTCAGCCTGGAACCATGCCCTGGCCGGTCAGCGCGGCACGGATAATGTATCCAGTTACCAATCACCCTCCCGAGCAACTGATCTGTCCAACTTACCCGAAGCCTACATAGACGTTGCAGAATGCGAGGTTTTCCGAGATCCCGCCGTTATGTACGCTATGAACATGTGGCGCTGTGGGTCTTCGTGCGAGCTGCATGTCTGGCCTGGAGGTATTCACCTGTTTGATGCAGTTGACAACCCTGAGGTCCCCGTGGTCAGCGCGGCAATTGCTGCCAAGCGCGCTTGGCTGAAGAGAATAATGACTATTCCGAAAGCTGAGCGAAATACAACGTGATACGCATCATGCTCAGCCATGTGGGTTAGTGGGGCGGTATCTCATCAGCTGCGGACTTGGGAACCAATACTGAGTCGTTTGGTATTGACCCTGTACATGATCGACTTTTCGAGGCCGCATCAGATATCTAAAATTCAATCATGGCACTACCTACACCGTATAGACATTGAGGATTGCACCTGAGGCCAGAATATACATAAACAAATCATGCACTATTTACCTTTTTTTGCTGCACGTGGGATTTTTTGACTTCAAAGATTCGTATAAGGTCGCGCCATGGAGTTATTTTCCCATGTTGGTAGCTAAGGACAGCCGAGTCTTTTCATGGATCGTTAGCTGCGTCAAAAATCCCACCAAAGCGGCTGGGCTGCATCGGGGTTTAACAAAGACCGGTTCGCCTTCTTCGCCAAGCTGGAGCTGCATAGTACGCGTATTTCTTCTATGCATTCCTTCAGCTTCCTCATTCGAGCGCTTGCGCAGCATGATCGGCTTACTTGCAGAAAGCGGTTACACAATTCCCACGCAAAAGCTACGTTCAACAAGTGTACATCGCTGCGCCATGCGTCTATGTCATGCTCAGCCTCACTCCCATGCCGGCCTGCAGGCCTAGTAGTTGGGATTACATTCTGCTGCTGATGCTTACAGGGTGTGGGTCCAGACAGAAGATCCTGCATGGTCCTTGTGCTACGATGCGTTTTGAAGGATGACAGATTCACACTGTAACCTAACATCAATCTACCAAGTGGTTTGCCTGAGTTCACAACCACACATTGTAACATAGGATAAAGACCAGTCGATGTATCTGTGATATCAAGGAATTAGTCGAGCTGAGGTCAGACTACCACAGTTCAACAATTGCATCCTTCCTAGAGCCCAATTACAGACGAGTAATTACTGCACGAAACATGGATGTGAAACATCTTCCCAAACTGCGATCGCTAGGTTAGTAAACACAGTATACAATGACTGAATTGTTGAGCTTAACAAATACAGGGAGGTCTGAACAGCTTTCAGCAGTCTCTCATGCTCTAGGCTTTTTCCATAATGTCGGAGTGTCGGCACGTTATTCGATATCAAAAACTACTACACGAAATGACTTACAAACAATCGTTTATGCTGCGTTGTCAGACGTGATACGGAGACATGCCATACTATCAGCCATCCCTGTCAATGAAGATCTACCAGATGCGTTCTGGGTTCGGCTCCCTAGTATCGATCTTGCGAGTTGTGTCACGTTTCTCACCAGGAATCTCTCAATTGACAAGTCTGGAGATGATCAGGAGCTCGATAAGATTTTGCAAGAGCAACACAATACCAACTTCAAGTCCAACTACGGCACGCTGCCTTTTTGGCGTATAGTCGTTCTAAGAGACACAGAGGCTGGACTGGAATTCACTGCCTCATTCATCTTTCATCACTCTATAGGCGACGGTGCGACTGGATTGATCTTTCACAAGTTCTTCCGCGAAGCACTGAATGCTGTTGCCTCATCGAACGAGCCTCTCGCCAACTCCAGCATACTTGTCCAATCTTCTCCTGATACTCAACTTCTCCCAACCCTAGAGGAATTACATCCACTGCCCCTGAACGAAAACCCAGTAGACTTCCGAGCCAAGGGCATGGAGGAATGGACAGCTGCCCCAATCCAGCTTCCTTGCCACACCCACTACCGATCACTCTACCTCTCCCCAGCCTCATCATCGAAATTCGCACAACGCTGCAAACAAAACAGTGTGACAGTAACATCCGGCCTGCAAGCCGTTCTGGCACACGCTCTCTTCGACGTTCTACCATCCAACGTCAACGCGCTCACCGGCATTATACCAATCAATCTCCGACCCTGGCTAAACCTGCACAAGGGTATCGCAGATAACGCCATGGGCAGCTTCATTGACGCGATAAAAGTCCAAATAGCGCGTACGAATTTTGAAGTCAACGGTGACGAGACAGTGAGCGGTCTCGCTGCTGCTCGCCACGCCTCTCAAGCAATCGCGCATTACCTCACAGGCAACCCGTCACCCTCTGGTGAGCCTTACACTTCTGTGGCCTTCTTCAAGGCTATTTCGGATGTTGCTCTAGCTTTCAAGTCTATGCTAGGCGTCAATCGTGACGCGGCGTTCGAGATCTCTAACCTGGGGAGGTTCGAGAATGATGCAGGTGAGGCGGCCAATGGACACTGGCGTGTTGGGAGGATGACGTTTAGTCGCAGTGCGGTGGCTTTTGGTGCTGCATTGAATACAAGTGTTGTCTCTGGCGGGGATGGGGCGCTGACGATGGGGTTTAGCTGGCAGGAGGGCGTGGTAGATGATGCGCTTGTGGAGGCTGTTGTTGGTGGGTTTAAGAAGTATTTCGAGTCTGAGGGCTTCTAGTTGATTTATAGAATACATATTAGGGTATCCAATGCTTCCCAAGGTCATCAATATTTGAAATGTTGGCGAAGTTGTTCCCTTGTATGCTCTGATATGTCTAGATGTGAACTCTCTATCCAAAACATGTGAATATCTAGATCATTCGTCGAATCTCTGCTTCAACGCGAACTCCCATTTCCGATACTGCTAGAAGAAGGCTGATACATATCTATACTCCCAAGAATCCAAGCAACTCCAAAGCCCAACCTTCTACCTACTTCGCCATCTGTCTCCGAATCGCGAAAGTAACGGGCGCCTTCGGCTTCTGCGTAGCCAACCCAAACGCCGATGAGTTCATCTCGATACCGGACTCGGTGGTTAGCAAAGCGCAAGTGTACAATATGGTGCGCTTCGCCGACAGCCTGCCTGGAACACGCGCTGAAGCCGCCTCCGTACGAGATTTACACGCCACTCAGCCCCTTTGTCGAGAAATGTGCTTACTGTGCAAAACTCTCGTTTCGTTTCTCAGCAGTACCAGCAGTAGCCTCTCTATAGTCTGGACTCAGTGGCTCCGACGCGTCGTCGCAGGGATACAAGATGAATTGCTCGGCTTGGAAACTATCAGCGGATTGAGACGGATTGAAGCACGTCTTTGGAAGGTAGCTTATCTATGGCGACTTCAAATCCCGTCGTTGCTTCATGAGATATCGAGTCTTGGCTACTTGATCGAATGCGAGAGAGCAAATGTTTGTCTTCAAAGGACGGTTTCTGTACCTTGAAGCAGATGATGAAGCACACGACGACTACTAGGGCACATAAAGCAAGCAGCACTGCTGTGGATATCTAGCGATAAGTATAACCTAGCAACAGAGTTGAGAACTACTGTATTTACAATCAAACGTTTTTTTGTGTATACGACCAGTAGAGTCCTGAGGCTGCATCTTGATGGGAGAATGGATGTCAACGTCTGAGCTGACAAGACAGAAGAGTCACTGCAACTCTTATATCACCACCTTGGCCTCGCATGGTGTAACTGAAGGGTCGCTGTCGTATCGCTGAAAACACGTGTCTTTCACTGTGTCTAGTCAGGCTGCCGAAAGTGTGTTGCTGCGGTAGTCCCTCACTCCCTGGTCCCTGAGCGGCCAATTAGTTCCTGATGTAAGGCTGCGGTGCCCCAACCACAACACTTGCTGTATTACCGTTCGGTATGTGGAGATATTGTCCGACGCCCAGGGCCTATCGTACCCCAGCGAACCTGCTTCGAGGCGTCCGGGGATTGACGGGTGGCAGACGGTAGACAGGCAGGTGAACTGTCCCCACATTTCGGTTACCCCTAAAAGTGGGGGACCAGGATCCACAGCAAGGGTCCATAGCTACGTATCCACACCGCCTGCGCCCCAACAACCGAGATGAGCAGAGGAACCAGTAACGAGTACAAACAGATAGGCCCCCCTCCCCCTTACTTGGATACTCGCCATTTGCACATCATTCGCAGGCTACCGTACAAACATGGCTCCACTCACGATCACTAGCATCGCATGGCAGATCGCGCTGTCTGCAGCTGTAGCTGCAATAGGCGTCTTCGTGTTCAAGTTGATCAAGATGCGTATGATCTTCTACAAGCTCAAAAAGCAAAGTCTGGTAGGCAACTTTCCAATTCTCCCGTGCAGCGACTTACTAACATCGATGCCACTAGCCTATGCCGCACTGGGACTTTGGAGCCGGCAACCTCCTGACTCTGCCTGCTTTGCTCGAAAAGTTCCCCAAGGGCTCTCAGCAATCAGACGCATTCACACTACTCTCCTATGATTTCAAACGTTCTGATGGCTGTTTCTACATTGATCTGTGGCCTTTCACAAGTCCACTGTTGGTCATCACATCACCTGAGCTTGCTGTACAGGCTTGCCAAGAACACGACCTCCCCAAACCCGCTATTCTCATTCCATTTTTCGCGCCCTTTGCTGGTGGCCCGAATCTCTTTGATATGAATGGTGCTGAATGGAAGCGTTCAAGGGCTCTGTTTAACCCTGCTTTCAGTGCCAACGTCATGCTTGAAAGCATGCCGCACATTATTGAGGAGGCAGAAGTATATGTGTCACTCCTGCGTGAGCATGCGAAAAAGTGTGATACTTTCTCGCTAGACGAGCTGACATGCAACTATATGATGGACGTAATCGGGGCGATCACAATGTGAGTGGTATCAACCGACAAGACTTTTATTCGAGTACTCATTGTGTCAGAAATGCTCGACTCCACTCTATGACCAGACACAACGCCCTCGCCGCTGCCATGCGGAGCTCCATCGTATGGCATTGTCAAGATGAGGAGCTGAACCCTTTTAAGCGCTGGAACCCAGTAAGGCCTATTATCGAATGGCGGAATGGCAAGACCATGGACAGCTACATCGGCCACGAGCTAGATAAGCGATACGATGATTGGAGGTCTAACAAGTCGTCTACACGAACCAAGTCTGTTATTGATATGGCTATAGCGGCCTACATGGGCGAGCGCAAGGGTTCCGATAAGCTTGACGCCGATTTCAAGAGATGGGCTACTACTCAGATCCGACTCTTTCTCTTTGCTGGCCATGATTCCACTGCTGCTACTATAGTATATAGCCTCTATATGCTATCCAAGCATCCAGAGATCCAGTCCAGGGTTCGCACCGAACTTGATGAAGTTTTCGGCAAGGACATCGATTCGGCTGCCAAGGTGCTGAAGGATCGCCCACACGAGATCAACAAGCTCGCCTACACGACTGCAGTGATCAAAGAGACTTTGCGTCTCTTCCCTCCTGCATCAGGTATGCGAGGTGGGCTTCCCGGCGTTTATCTGCATGACAAGAATGGCAACAAATTTCCCACTGAAGGCCTGAATCTTTGGATTGCTCACGGCGCCGTACAGCGAAACCCAGATTACTGGCCGGAGCCTCACAAGTTCCTTCCTGAGCGTTGGCTGGTGGAGCCCGACCATCCGTTGTATCCGCCAAAAGGTGGCTGGCGGCCATTTGAATACGGCCCTCGTAACTGTGTCGGCCAAACTCTCGCTATGCTGGATATCAAAGTTACTCTGGCAATGATGGTGCGCGAGTTTGATGTGCATGACCAGTACGCCGAGTGGGATCGGCTGCATCCATCACCTGGAATCAAAACAGTATTTGGGGAAAGGGCATACCAAGTTCCTCAAGGAGCAGCCCATCCGGTTCATGGATTTCCGTGCAAAATCACGACTACAAATTCGAGCTGAGTCGCTCCAGCGGGACGATAATGATGTTGGGATTGGGCAGGTCCCTGGTCCAATACTGTCAGGTAGTGTTCACACTACCGATACGGCTTGTTTGGCTCATAGTGGTTTCAATCTTTGTACTGATCGATATTATGGCAGAATCGGGATGTAGGAATATACTTACATAGAGTTCAAGTGAGCCCTTATGAGATGTTGGGAACTCGGTTATATACCTCGGCTCGGCTTTAATGCTGCTAACCCCGTCTGATATGACGGACATCCAAGTCGGCTGTACAAGTAGTGGAGCACCACATACATACATCAAGGAAACAGCGTTCGGTTCAGTAACACCGCAAACAGCATATACCAGAAACAATGTCATGGCCAGCCGTATCGTCCTCCCTACGGGCAATGCGTCCTCAGCTCTCAAAGCCACACTCCCTTATATGCCATTTCTCCACCACATCTCGTCCACGCATCATGGAAACCACTGGCTTCACCAGCACCCAACTTGAAGTGCGCGAAGCCATCTTCGCACTCTGCTCCCAATTCCCCGATAGCTACTGGCGCACCCACGACGAAACATCCAAAGACCCATCCTCCTTCCACGCCGCCATGGCCAAAGGCGGCTGGCTCGGGATCGCTCTGCCAGAGCGCTACGGCGGCTCAGGCCTCGGTATCTCAGAAGCAACCATGATGATGCAAACAATAGCCGAGTCTGGCGCTGGCATCGCGGGAGCCCAAGCCATCCATGCAAACGTCTACGCTACTCAGCCGCTCGCCAAATACGGCAGCGAAGCCCAGCTCAACGACACCCTACCCAACATCATCAACGGCCAGTACCGCACCTGCTTCGGCGTCACGGAACCCAATTCTGGCCTGGATACGCTGCGCCTGAGCACGTTTGCCAAGAAAGAAGGAACCGGATACAATGTCACTGGCCAGAAAATCTGGATCACATGCGCGCAGGTCGCGTCAAGAATGATACTGCTGGCGCGCACGAAGGCGAGAGAAGACGTCCAGAAACCGAGTCAGGCACTCAGCATGTTCTGCATTCCACTCAACCGGTCTCCAGGCTCCGGGCTGGAAATGCGTCGGATCAAGAAGATGGGGGGCCGCGCCGTCGATGCGAATGAGGTCTTCTTCGATAACTATAAGATCGATGAAGACACCCTGGTGGGGAAGGAGGGCGATGGGTTCAAAATCATTCTGCACGGTATGAATGCAGAGCGGTGTTTGTTAGCGGGTGAGGCACTCGGACTGGGGTATGCGGCGCTGAGCAAAGCGAGTGAGTATGCAAGGGAGAGAACGGTGTTTCAGCGCCCGATTGGAATGAATCAGGGCGTCGCGCATCCCCTCGCTGATGCGTACATGCGGCTTGAAGCGGCAAAGTTGGCAACGTATCACGCGGCGAGGCTGTATGATGCGAGTAAAACAGACGATTCGATACGCCAGGATGCCATTGGCGTCGCGGCGAATAGTGCAAAGTACCTTGCTGCCGAAGCAGCGTTTACAGCGTGTGAGAGAGCAGTGCTGGCGCACGGCGGCATGGGATATGCGCAGGAATACGACGTGGAGCGTTATCTGAGAGAGTGCTTTGTGCCGCGGATAGCTCCCGTAAGCAGGGAGATGATACTGAATTATATTGGCGAAAAGGTCCTCCAGCTTCCAAGGAGCTACTGAAATGGGTAAAAAAGGAGGACATGTAATCATCTTGGAGCTCGTAATGCATATATAGACGTATACAACAAAGTGAGGCTACGGAACAAGGGCAAGAAACAAAAAAACAAAAGCGCCATTCCATGCTGCTCGTATACCATACGATACTTGACTGGCAAAGTCATGTCTAATCGTTCACATCAAGAATCAAACGCTGCTTTGGGAGCGCACCGATGCAACCAACCCATTGCGCCTATACACCAAATACCGCCATCGCAAAAAGCATGCATGTCTATGCTCAAGCATTGTCATCTTCACTCTTCTCTGGATCTTCGACCCGCTCCTGTATCAAGTCCACCTGCTTAACTGGATGCAGCAGCACTCCTGGAAGACACATACGGCCTTCGTGAGCGAGCTCGTACTCCTCGCCACCGTCATTGTCGACCTTATAGCCGAGCCAACGCTTCCACAGGTTTGGCGCAAAGCCAGCGTGATAGTACCAAGTGGTGCCGAGGAAGTTGTGTTGTCTCTCATCGGAGAAGACAGAGAGCCGAGCTCCTCCTGAAGCGCCGTTGCGGCCATTGTTGAAGATCGCTGCAAGGTACTGCGTGGGCCACTTGCGATCAATGAAGACCGGGTGAGGCGCGTATACAGCCTTGAGACCATGGTGAAGAGCGCACGAGGCAGGCCACATCTCGCTGAACATGGTATGACGGAAGATAGATTGCTCGCGGTGCATGGTCTCGAGGAGTCTCCTTGACAAGCGTCCAGAGGTGTTGATGGCAGTTCGTCGTGGTGGGCGGCCGTTCTTAATATCGTAGCCAGTGGTATCATCGGCCAAGATCCAGTTAGTCTGGTCAGGGTCAAACAAGGGATTGAAGACGATCAGATCTGCAGGCTCGCCTACACCCCACTGATACTTGTCCTCAGCCATGGTAGTGTTTGGCTTCACAGCAGGGTCGATCTCAATGTTTGGGTAATCTTCTGGAAGCTCGGGGCCCCAAACTGCTTTCTCAGGCTTCTGCGTTTCTAGACCGGGGACATGGGGGTTTGGTGGGAGATGTTTGGACCATCGGTTTGCCTGGCTGTTGGTGCCATGCTCGGTCTGCACTCGGACCATGTGCTTAAAGTCCTCCCAGGACTCGTGCACCGATGGTACATAGAAACGAGCATTGCGCTCCCATAGACCTTTGCGGGGCTGGGCTGTTGTCCACTTGGAAACCTGTTCGAAGAGATGATAGTAGTGTCCTGTGTACCGAACGTCCATTTCCCAGTGCCAGAAGTATTCGTATTCGGGATGCTGGTGGGCGAAATAGGTTACTGGCATAAACGTCGAACGGTAGGCACCATGAACAGGTAGGCCCCTATAGTTGGACTCTTCGAGACCTCCATAGATCAAGCCCATCTGGCGTTCTGACCAAAGAGTGCCCATACCAGCAAATTCAGCAGGCAAGGAGTTCTTGAGGACTTCTTGGTAGACTTCTTCATCGGCCCAGATCTGCTTGTTATCATCCTTAACGTGGATGAGAAAGTGGACCTCATATTCGCCTCCCGAGGAAAGACTAAGCTCGGAGATGAGAGCGCGGAGATACATGAGATCCTCGTCGTCATACTGGTAGTCCCACCAGGTTCTGAGGAGGACTGCAGTGCGCGGAAGAAGGGTCTTGTGCGCTTTCTTGGGCTGCTCACGGGCTGTGTCATCAAGAGTCACCTTGTCTTCGGAATCTGCGTCACGCTTGCGCATATTCTGGAAGCTAGGACGTTGCGTGGTGGGCTGCTTCTCGAAGCGACCCTTGTTCTTCTCCAAGCATCGATTGACAGCATCAGCCCAGTTGACTGTGCGAAAGTCGACCTCGGCGTCGGTTTTCCAAACAGCCTCAATTCCTTCCCGGTCGCCCTCCATGCCGGCGCCGGTGCCACCACGCCGCTTGCTGTAACCCAGACCGTATGGACCCAGTCGACCAAAGCGCTCAAAGCAGACGTCGTTTCTCAAGCCCAGTGTCTCATAGCTGCCGATAACGTTGTCTGGCATGCCTTCAGGAACACCCTTGTACGCTCGCAGCCCCGGCACCTTGATGGTGTCATTTGCATCAATGTAACATGTCTCGACAGGGCCATACTGGTCCACGTAGCTTGCACCGCTGTAATCTGGAAAAGGATCGAAAGGTATGGAGTCAGCGATGTGCGCGCCTTCTGACCTCCGCTCCTTTACTCCATCCTTGGGCTCCGACGCCGGCAACTCAGGATCGATATCCTGCTTGGTCGGGTATTCAGGGACATTCTTGTCGCGGCTGACTAGCGAGCGGATTCCGCCGTGATATCTCTTCAGGAATGGGAAGCTCTCCCACACATTTGGCGGGGGTGGGGGCTTGTGCAGACCGAGCTCTGCGCTTCTTATCGATTCCCAGCTACTGCTGAACAAAAACCATATGAATAAGAGCATAGTACTTGCTAAAGCCAGCCCAAAGTATCTTGTACATGCCCGCGGGTTTCTGTAGCTGTATGCGCTTACGGTAGGTCTCGAGGGTGCTCTTCGATGCGATTTGGGGGGCCGACGAAGTGGTCGTGATTCGATGTTGTTTGGATTTTCGTCGTAAGAGCCAGACGAGTGCCGTGAGGAGGATGGGCTCGATGTGTCAGAAGAAAGATATGCTTCATAGTCGTCACTGTCACGGCCTTTTTCGTTGAACCCGCCCTCCTCGACATCGCGCTCAGCGGTGGACACCTGGTTGTAGGACCGGGCTTTCTTCTTGCCCACCGATAGGGGGCGGAAGCCGAGCATCTCTTCTCGGTTGTGATGCGATTGCGTTTATCGCATGTGCGGTGTGCAGGGTGTATGCGGATGCGATTGCGTTGCGGCCGAGATGCGAAAATCGTCGAGGTAGGCCGCTTGCGTAAGCTATGCAATGGCTAGCAGTGTCGCGAATTAAGTATCGAGGTGTTGAAGAGAAAATCGTGATATTCGTATCAATGCATCGAGGGAGGCGTGAAATGTTGGTACACCGTAACCAGGCCCATGCAGAGTGCGTCCACGTCGGCGAGCGGAAAGATTGCCGCCACACTAAACAACTGGGCGTTGTCGCAACAACCGCCGCAGCGAACCCCTGGAGGTATTCGTCACCTAGTTTGGACAGCACTGCTCCTATGTCTCGCCAGCGCACGCTTATTAAATTCAAATCTTTCACGATAAAGTACTTTTCTGATACTAGAAGTCGGCGGAGCACTGATATCCGTCAGGGATTAATTGCGTAGTGTAAACTGCTCAACGACCCATTCATTCAGGCCGGCGCAAGACAGAAAGCAGCTACATTTTGGACATTCTTCTGAATTCAAAACGAAAAATCGCATATTTACTCTGTAGTTTCTTTGTTTTAGTAATTTGCATGGTGACTCGGTGAAATTTTCAAGCTCATCTTGATAAAGCTGTAGAGTTTATCGAACAAGCGCCACACTGCCCCAGCGTCGCAGCTACCGTTCTTCCTATGATGTCTACCGAAGTTCCAACTACCCAAATCTACAAGAAGATATTATTACTTTTCGAAGGCCTTGGTGTAAGGGCTCAGAAATGGGTAAGGCATAGCCTTTTCTACCCGATATTATTCCCACCTAACCACTCAGACGGCAAACCCATTATTTTCCCCTACACCCGTTTGGAATGTTTTCCTGAACAAGATCCAATATGACTGGGATTATCTATTTCAAACATTTACCCTTGTCATGTCAATACTGGAATCTGTAAACCGCTCAAATCTCCATGAAATTGGAACTCTGTCCAAGAGACGGATATCCCGCCTTCCTTACTACACCGATTCTCACATACCGATCCGATCTATCACGCCCCGCTTTCCAACTCTATTGCAAATCCTGGCCTAGGAACGACATGGCGTTCGCACCAACACATGCGTTCCGTCCCGCCAAGAAGACGGCATCAGATTAGCACCGGCTTACAGCCGACGTCAGATCTCGCTTCGTACTCTATCCGCACGATAGCTGGAGACAGTTCTCAGCAAAGGAGAACAAATGATTAATCAGCACATTATATGTAAAGGGATATCATGTTTTTGAATCATACTGCGTGCACGGACCAAGCACCAGTCGTTCTCTTAGGAAGTATGTATTTGCAGAGCAATAAAACAAGCTATGTACAGAAGAATTAAACCACGAGCGTACTCGCTCTCCCTCATCACAAGATATATACAGACTGACTGTCTACGCTCAAAAGAGGCGCTTAGATCCTGCCATAACCAGCAGAGTTGGCAGCATTCTTGGCGTTGGCAGCAGGAGCGGCCGCAGCAGGGCTCTTGCCAGAGAAACCGCCGATAACGCTGGTGTCAGAGCCAGTCATGGAGCCAGAGCTACCGTAGATGTTGGCCTCGCAGTTGCGGCCGAAAGCGCTCTTGCAAGCAGAGCCACCAGAGGCAAAGACCTTTCCGGCAAGGCCAGACTGAGACGCCGCCTTGACGTTCTGGAAGGCGTTACCCTCGGCGACAACCTTGGCGCCAGCGTCGGCCTCGAAAGCATGGCCAGAGTTGGCGTAGAAGTAGTTGTTGACGGCGTGGACGAGGGAGTTACCGGCAATCTTGGGCGAACGGCCAGAGGTGTGGTGGATGTAGTTGCCCTTGAGGGTGACCATGTCGTTGCTGCCGGTGAGGTAGATGCCCCAGTAGTGGTGGCCGTCGCAGGTGGCAGACCAGGCAGTGGCTCCGTTGATCTCGTTGTTGGTGATGCTAACACGGCCGGAGGCCTTTTCACCGAGGACAATGTGCTGGCGAGCGATGAGGTCGGTGGTGCAGTGGTCAATCCAGATCATGTCGGCTACGTGTTGATTAGAAACTGTCCGTAGTATCAAGTATCAATCGCAACTTACCACCGTCAACAGTGATGGCATCACCACCCCAGACGTATTGAGGGTTGATTTCAGTGAAGCGGACGTTCTGAATAATGATGTTCTTGACGCCGTTGACCATACGGATACCCTTTCCCTTGATGACACCCTTGTTGCCCTGTCCGATCAAGGACTTATTGGAGCCAACAGTGATACCAAGAACACCAGCCTTGTCATAGGTGATGCTGGGGACCTTGGGTGCATTCTTCTGGTAGTTGTCGCACCAGCCGTCCTTGTTGATGGCAATCTGGCATCCTGAGCCGGTGCCCCAGGGACGGCAACCAGCCGAGGTGGCCTTGCCCTCGGTACCGGTGAAGTCGAAAGTCTTGGTGAGGACAATGGTACGAGCCTGTGAGTCTCCGAGGTAGCTGACCAGCTCGGCAGTGGTCTTGGGGTAGACAGGCGCAGCCTTACCACCACCAGTGACGCCTGTGTAATGATGAGCATACGTTTGAGAGGAAGTACAAAAGCAAACTTACCCTTGGCGAAACCCTCAGCAGCGCCCTTGACGGCATCAGCTGCACTAACAGTGGTGGCAAAAGCCGCCGCAATGGCGACAAAGAGCGAGTACTTCATGATCGAGTTCTTGTTGGTTGAGAGTCAGAATGAACGGATAGCAAACACAGTTTGCTGGAGAAGAATTTGTAGAGAATGAATGAAGCAGTTGGATAATCCTTCAGTCGTGGAATGGATTCACATCTTTATAATGAAAGGGCTCTGAAGGAAGTTGCTTGAACTGCGCCCCACAGTCTCATCAGAGCAAGAATCCTTCCGTACCAACACTAGGGCCCTAAGGACCGTTCACCACCGAGCATGGGAAGGCGTCTGAAGTCATGAGTCGTGCCTTGATTGTCGGAGGCATTCTACCATTCTTCTGGAACGGGACAATTTATTTTCGGTGCAAGTAGCTCCATAGGCCAGGGCGCAGTAAGCAGCAGAGAATGGATATGCTGTGGGAATACTCTATGCCCACCGGTCGGACATTTACAAGCGCTGTATTTTGATGAGACCATAGCGCTGCACGCGTCAGGTGTGGCTAGGCTTGGCTGTGATGTTTCACATCCAACTGATGGGCTGGCGTGGATCCACCGAATCATCCCAGGACTAGTTTAGCTGGAAACATGTATATTGGCCTGAGCATGGTTAAGATGAGAGGGAGATCCGTCTGTGGCCCGGAATCCATGGACATGCGACGTGGGGCTGTGATCGAGAATCAATTTGTCCGATAGGTGGACTTGTCAAACATGGGCAGGGCAGGCGATTTGAAACATTGATGATCTATCGAGTTTGACCTCTGATTCTCCATGCCACAGGTAGATTCAGCGGATATGCAAAGCGTTCTCTTGACTCAGCGTTTTAATGGGTGGTGCTGGAAAGTATGTACCCTTTTCGTCTGTTAATCTGATTATTGGCCGTATGTCGATGGAACTGTATCATGCTGTAGTAGAGATGCGAGGCCAGAAAAAGGACCGAACCCCAGGTAATCGAATCTCGTTGAAAATACCGAACGTGACGGCGATACGGCGACGCTGGTGCGAAGAAGGGGGTTAGGAACAGTGCCGGCGGAAGTGAAAGCTGGGACGCCAAGACGGCACATGGCTGTCGCATTCGGGTCCGTCTGCCAGCGTGTCTGTGCATCCCTGCCAGCGTCCAGACAACCAACCCTGAACCCTCCCACTGCCGGTCTTTACCCAATCACCTCGTCCAACGTCATACCTCCAGAGTAAACGGCCCTGGGAACCACCATGTCCTGCCAAATACATACTCACAGCCAATACCGCCGCAGCCAAAATAATGGGTACGCTGCAGCGCCTCGATATCGCAGCCAATCACCCGACGACAGCCAGCATCACACTGCGTCTTGGTTGTCAGACTACATTTCTGAGCCCGTATATTCCGACTCTGACGACTACATCAACTCACAGGATTCACGCCCGTCTCCCAGCCCCGTGCAGTATGAGCGGCCCTCCTCGATGAGTTCACCGTACAGCCCCGGCGAACCACGGGCTAATAACAACCGCTACTATTACACCTCCTCGCCATATCAGCCACAGCGGCAGTCTATGCGACCACGCTATCGGACCCCGTCGGCTGGTTCAGATTACATTGCGCAACCGGCACGAACAGAAGATGATTACATAGCTACGCCAGCAAAATTAATACCCGGTGCCTTTATTGACGACACACCAGATGACAGTGGATACACTGAGTATGGACGTGACGACAGCTCACCGTCTCAACGCTCTGTCCCGAAAGACTACCGCAAAGAGAGATCACGGTCTCATCACCGTGCCTCTCTCAAGGACTACGACAATCATCGGGCAGTGGCTCGTCGTGCCTCTCCCAAAGACTACAACAACCGCCGGGCACTAGCTCATCGGGAGTCTGACTTTCGAAGCAGCAACTGGGACCGTAAGCATGGTCCTCTGCGTATCCTGAGTCGCAGCCGCAGCCGTAATAACGGTCTCAAACCGCATGAACTAGCAAACTTCCAAGAAGCTAGAGAGTTTCTCGAGCGATTTCGAGCGCTTGAGATAAAGAGCGCCCGACGCACTGCTCACTCCGACGCCACGTATTCTAGTGATGAGGACCGAGATAACCGCAGCCTGCGCTCGCGCCGAGGCAGCTCATCTGGAGACTGGCAAGACAGACGCATCTTGGTGCGACGCAGCTACGACAACAATGTCCATCATGCTCCAGATGACTCAGACATGCCTCTATCCCGTCTCCCCCGCCACTATCAACACGGCTCTTCCGGAGAAGACCGCACCGTCAGATACAGCCCAACCCGCCAAAGCCGACGCGACCACTTCGAAGCGCGCCCCAGCTACCACCGATACCCCGACTCCCGCCGTCAAATTGCCGAAAATGACTCGGACATAGCTTCGTATCACAGCGCCTCCTTCTCCGGCCACGTCTCTCCCGCCCCGTCCACCACGCCCTCCTACGTCTCTCACGGCCCATCTCCTACTCGCTCCTACGCTTCTCGCTCGCCCTCGCCCGCGTATGCAGCTCCCCGCCGTCGTATTGCTCGTTCTCGGTCTAGCTCCGACAACGGCATCGCCGAGGGGAGCGATTACCTCCCCAGCGACGACGACGAAAATGCAGACCGGACGTACCTCAGCGAAGACGAGCACAGGTACCGGAGCGACGACAACGGTGTCGGAGAAGGTGAGGATTATCTCTCCAGCGGCGACGAGCGTGAGCGTGATGATAGGGGGAGTAGGAGGGTCGAGGGTGTGAGGTTGTGTTCGAGGGATGATGGAGGTCAGGATAGGTATCCGGTTGGCATTAAGCGCGGGTGGGGCAGCTGAGGCGGATAGGAATGGGGAGTTGCTTTGGAGGAGGTAGTATGCGATGTATCTGCTATTGAAGAAAGCTAAAATTGTAGCGTTTATCCCCTCAGGGAGCATATGTCTTCTTTTGCATGATGAAATGAATCACGACGTTTCGTAATACAACTTTGCACATCTAGCCTGTACATTCGATCATCAAAACCTGGTATTCTCTGCGTCGGAACATAGCCTGCTCTTTCTCTCGTACTTGCTTACTCGGTCCATACACACACAAAATATCATGTGACTGCCCTTTTGCCTCCCTCCCTCCGCATGCAAGCCAATCTATCCCAATCTCGATCGCTCAGAAGAAAACGCCTTCAGTTGCGTTTGATATGATACAGTTACTTTCGTTCCATGGGAAAACATGTCTAAGCACTCGCCGTCGCCTCAGTGGCATCAGGGGCAGCTGCCGTAGCAGCCGCCGTCATATCCGGAGTCAGCAATTCAGCCGTCGACATGGGCCCCGCTGGCCAGGGCTTGCCGAGGGCGTCCTGAACACGGATGATTTGGTTCTTGGGGCCGGGTACGCATCCTGTTTTTTTCCCTTGTCAGTTCGATATGCTCTCTGTTTTGATTCACCGAAACCACCACAAACACCACGACTGTCTCTGGAAGGAAGAAAAAAAGAGAGGGAAGAAAACATACCAGTCACCACCACAATCCCATTCTCTTCATCTACCTGCGCGACCCTCAGATTCTTCACCGTCACACTCTCATTGCCCATATTTCCCGGCATGCGCTTGCCCGGCAGGACCCTAGATCCGGATCCTTGCGAGCCTCCTGCAGAACCCATACCGCGATGCATAAGCGATTGACCGTGGGACGCAGGTTGACCGCCAAAGCCATGTCGTTTCATACCCTATTTCCACATCAGTCCTTTTCTCCACCCTTTTTTTTCGTTTTGAGGGGGGGTTTTTTTTTCACACAAAAAGTGTAGTTAGTATGGAGGAAGAGGAGAGAATCTTACACCTGCAAATCCCATACCCCTACTTATCGCCTTAACATCTACCCACTGGCCCTGGCTAAACCAATTCGCACCCACCATTTCCCCCACACCAACTTGCAAGCCGCTCTCGTCTTTTACTCTGAATTCTGCTACCCATCGCTTCGGACTCACACCCGCCGCGGCAAAGTGGCCCAGCATCGGGCGCGTCACATTGCGAGCTTCCCTTTGGCCGGCGCCAATCTGCACAGCCCAGTACCCGTTCTTGTCTCGTCGCTTATGTGCGAGCACTTGGTTGCGGTCGAGTTGGAGGACGGTGCAGGCGGTTCGCTTGCCGGTTTCCGGGTCGTACATGGAGGTCATGCCCTTTTTTATGGCGAGCAGACCGGTTCGCAGGGGCGTGCTGTGGGCTTTGCGCTCGAGAGCTGCGGTAGATGTGCTGTCTAAAGCGGGCTTGGAGGGATGGTGTGCGAATCGGTCGGGTTTGGGTGTGAAGGTCGATTTAATAGTGCGGATGGAGGTGTATGCGACCGCTGGCCGCGATATCTGGGCACTTTGCTGCAGGAGACATCGTGTTGAGGCTGGTAGCAGGAAGGCTGGAGGCGGCAGCCCCCAATTGAGGGGTACTTTGGGCGGCATTGTTGCTGTAGCAGAAACCCGATGGCACGACGTTGATGTTCGCCGCGGACATTTTGCAAATCCCGGCCCTCAATGCACGGACCACATAACGCACGTGAAGCAGCGTTCAGCCTCCCGACCCGCGAAATCATGCGCTCAATCTGATAATGGTAGCTTGGTGGCGTGCACGAGTCATGCGCAGCCATATGTATAGCAGGTCAAGAGAGTGTTGTATTTTGGTCGCAACGCCATGACCCGCAGGCTGAGCACCAAGATGCAATAGAAGACTTTAGAAGTCAGATACCGCCCGTTGACCTACGTACACTATGTATCAATCGTCACTCCTCGTCTTCCTTAAACCCCACAGAAAAAAAAACACAAAAA